>CAJHQP010010803.1:0-17319 GCA_905132765.1 Moricandia arvensis
TGACTGTTGTAATAGACCCTTGTGTTTTTCCAATTAGAAGGATCCTTCTTGATTCTTGTACTCCTTCTAAGTGGTTGAACCTGAACCTCTTCTTCTTGGTCCTGCTCTAGTTCTTCGTGAACTTGAGCAGTCTCATGTTCTTGTACACTCTCCTGATCATGAGACTCTGAACCTTGATGCCTTTCTGGTTCTTGTTCATTGCCCCCTTCAGGATCAGGATGAGTGACTTCTTGCTCAGTCTCTTGAGCAGGAGTAGCTTCTCTGGTGGTCTCCTTTTCCCTTGATAAACTGATTCCAAGATTCTCTAAAATGATCCTCAAGTTATTGGCTTTATCTGATGCTTGAGACAGATCTTTGAGCTCATCCCAATTATTCTCAGCATAGAACCCTTTTCCTTCCATAAACTTCACATCTCTAGATACAAGTACTCTTCTTGTTTCAGGATTGTAGCACTTGTATCCTTTCTGTGTAGAGGAGTAGCCTATGAACATACACTTCATGCTCTTTGCTTCCAGCTTGTTCCTTTGCTCTCCTGGTATCAACACAAAACAGGCACATCCAAACACTCTGAGGTGATGAATGGATGGTCTGGTTTGGTTTAACACTTCATAAGGAGAGATATCCTTCAACACCTTAGTTGGGATCCGGTTAATAAGGTAGCATGCTGTCATCACAGCATCACTCCAGAATCTTTTAGGGAACATTGGCATGGAACATCATTGATCTAGCAACCTCCATGAGATGCCTATTCTTCCTTTCAGCCACTCCATTTTGCTGAGGTGTATAAGGACAGCTTGTTTGGTGAATTATTCCATGTTTAGCCAAATGATTCTTGAATGCATGACTTGTATATTCTCCTCCATTGTCTGATCTCAGTACCTTCACATTGGCCTTAAATTGGTTAGCGACATAGGATTGAAAGTTCATAAATGCATCTAACACACGATCCTTAGAAGGCAGCAATGTTAACCAAGTATACTTTGATTTCTCATCTATAAAAGTGACAAAATACTTGTGATTATCCCTTGACACACATGGAGAGGTCCAAACATCAGAATGAACTAAGTCAAAGCATTTCTCATAGATGGTTACTGATGTTGGAAACACAGATTTGCAATGCTTTCCTAAGATACATGCTTCACAATCCAAGTGGCTAAATGATAAATCAGGCATCATGAGTTCTAATGCACGAGCATGAGGATGGCCTAATCTAGCATGCCAAGTAGTGCTATCACACGCAGAGGAGTTACTGGGCAAGCATAAATGAGAAGGAGAAGAGGGGTTAGAAGGCTTAGTCTTTTGGAGATGGTATAAACCATCTTGGCTGTTTCCTTCACCAATCACCTTCCCTGTCTTAAGGTCCTGAAACTCAACATCATTAGGCCTAAAAACCACCTGACAATTCAGGTCAACCGTGGCCTTTTTCACTGAAAGTAAGTTAGAAGCAAAACCAGGCATATAGAAGGCAGTAGATTCTCTATCAAACAACTTAAGGTTCCCTATTCCTTCTATCTTCACCTTGTTGACATGAATAAATAAATGACAAGGATATTGAGATGAAGAATCAGAAGAGAATGAGAGACACTGATCAGAATAGACAAAGTGGAGAAGGAACTCGGAGACTTGAGGAACAAGGCATTCTGCACAAGTCACTCTGAAGTGAAGTACAAGGCAAGTTAAGGTCTAGGAAGGAACCAGGAGTGAGGAGCAAGGTATCCCCACGTGATATACTGTATGAATACATGAAAACCGTATGAATACAGTATAGGGACGTTGGGGAACTCTTGCCAAACTCAAATTCAATTTCAAAATAGAGACAGAGACTGTTCCTTTCATTTTTACCTTGTCTCCTTGTCTGCTGGGGTTAATTAACCTCTTTATATTTTGTAATCTGATTCAGAATTAAGCAAGGAGAAATAAACCTCCTCTTTACTTGCCTACTCTCTTCTCTCACGAAAATACTATTCTCCTCTCTCTTTCATCAAGTGTTCTTCATGTTCTTGCTGTTCTTCAGCTCATTCACTCTTAAACTCTCTTAAACTTACATGGTATCAGAGCCTGGTTCTTGAGACCTAATTCTTCTTATTCTCTTTTCTGTCTTCTGCTAAATCTCTGAGTTTTTTTTTCTTATTTCTATTTTTGGCAAAGTTCATCGTGTTCTTCAGCAGTTCATCTTTTCCAGCTCCAGAAATTTCCAAAAATGGTAAAGATGATTTCGACCAAGAAAATGAAGAAGGAGAATCTCATTCCAGTGACCCTAGAGGGTCCTAACTATCTTTTATGGTCAAGAGTGGCCAGAGTTACCTTGGGAAGTCATGGACTCTGGGACAGCCATATCATGGAGGCTGAAACTTCAAAGAGGATGGCTCAAGAGGATAGTCAGGCTACTTGCCTAAAGCTTGAAGACAAGTGGGTTCAAGAGGAACAGCAAACACTTGTAATTATACATAGCTCTCTTTCTGAACAGATCTTGGAGGATCATTATCACCTCAGAACCGCCAAGAGTTTATGGGAGAAGCTTCAAAATGTTTATGGGAATCTGTGGGAGAGTCTTCAAGCTGTCTATGAGCAAGACAAAGTTTTCAGTCTTCTCCTAAACCTGGATTCACCCTGCAATAGTCTGATAAGTTATATCATTCAAGAAAGGAAGCTTCCAAGTTCCCTAGGAAGCCAGTCAAGTACATTTAAGCTCAAGGAGTTTGAGCATCAAGTAATTACAGGAAGAACCATGTATTCAGCACTCTGTGGTGAATCTAATGAAGGAGGAACATGGAGTAGTATGGATGGTGCGACAAGAATTGATGGACCAGTGACCAGGAGAGACCTTGGTTCCTTTGTCAAAGCTGCCAAGGCCCTTATCTCACCCAAGAAGGCTGGTAAACACTCTCTTGACTCTAAACCCATCATTATAGATTCAGGAGCTAGCCATCACATGATTAGTGATAGGAACTTGATTAGTGATGTCCAGCCTGCCTCAGGGAATGTGATTATAGCAAATGGTGATAAGGTTAAGATAGAAGGGATAGGGAACCTTAGGTTGTTTGATAGGGAATCTACTGCCTTGTATATGCCTCAGTTTACATCAAACTTGTTATCAGTGAAAAGAGCTACTGTTGATCTGAGCTGTCAAGTTGTCTTCAGACCTGATGAAGTTGAATTTCAAGACCTGAAGACAGGGAAGATAATTGGCAAAGGTCACAGCCATCAGGAATTATATCATCTTCAGAAGACTAAGTTACCTGAATCATCTCATTCTCTTTGCATGGTCAGTACATCTACTGGGGTTGAGAGCACCATATGGCATGCTAGATTGGGACATCCTCATACTAGAGCTTTAAATCTGATGCTCCCTGGCGTGGTGTTTAAAAATGATGATTGTGAAGCTTGCATCTTGGGGAAGCATTGTAGGACAGTCTTTCCAAGGTCTAGCACTATCTATGAGAAGTGTTTCGACCTGGTTCACTCTGATGTATGGACTGCGCCTTGTATGTCCAGAGAAAATCACAAATACTTTGTCACTTTCATTGATGAGAAGTCCAAGTACACATGGGTGACACTGATTCAGTCAAAGGACAGGGTGCTGGAGGCTTTCAAGAATTTCCAGAACCATGTCTCCAACCATTTCAATGCCAAGCTGAAGATTTTCAGGTCAGATAATGGTGGAGAGTACACCAGTCAAGCATTCAAGCAATATCTGGCTCAGCATGGGATAATCCATCAGACAAGCTGCCCTTACACTCCTCAACAGAATGGAGTTGCTGAGAGGAAGAACAGGCACTTAATGGAGGTAGCAAGATCAATGATGTTTCACACCAATGTTCCAAAAAGATTCTGGAGTGATGCTGTGATGTCTGCTAGTTATCTGATCAATAGGACTCCAACTAAAGTCCTCAACGACATGTCCCCTTTTGAGGTCCTAAACCAGACCAAGCCACCTTTGCACCACTTGCGTGTGTTTGGGTGCCTATGTTATGTGTTGATACCAGGGGAGCAAAGGAACAAGCTTGATGCTAAAAGCTTAAAAGCTATGTTCATAGGCTACTCTCCAACGCAGAAGGGTTATAAGTGCTATGATCCAATATCAAGAAAGGTTTTAATATCAAGAGATGTGAAGTTTGTGGAGACAAAAGGATATTATGAGGAGAAGAGTTGGGATGATTTGAAGGATTTATCACAAGCATCAGAGAAAGCCACAAACCTCAGGATTATATTGGAGAGTCTTGGTATTGGTATGCCTCAGGCTGATCAGGAAACAAGGAGGAATTCTCCTGAAAATGCACCTGGTCCAGAAGTTGTAGTTGATGAAGATGGGGCCGATGAATCTGTAGAAGCCACACACCCTGATCCTGAAGGGGGGAATCAACAAGAAACTCATGATCAGGATGAAAGGCACCAAGTACAACCAGAACCAGTGCATCAGAATGAAGAAGCTGAATCTGATAAGGAAGAAGAAGAACCTGAAGCAGTTCAACCACTTAGGAGAAGCACAAGGCTGAGGAAGGATCCCTCAAACTGGAAGAACACAAGGGTTTACTTTAACAGTCAGCCAGTAGCTCATCCTATCCAAGCAGTATGTTCTCTTGCCCATTATCCAAGAGAACATCAAGCATTCATCACTGGTTTAGATCAAAGCTATATTCCAAGGTCTTTTGAAGAAGCAATGGAACTTGATGAGTGGAGAGACTCTGTGGGAGATGAAACTAATGCCATGATCAAGAATGATACTTGGTATGAGAGTGAACTCCCAAAGGGAAAGAAAGCAGTAACAAGCAAGTGGGTCTTCACAATTAAATTCTTACCAGATGGAAGGGTGGAGAGACGCAAGTCAAGGCTGGTTGCAAGGGGCTTTACTCAGACTTATGGAGAAGACTATGTAGAGACCTTTGCCCCAGTGGCTAAGCTGAATACTATCAGGATCATACTGTCTCTTGCAACCAACCTAGAGTGGGAATTGTGGCAGATTGATGTCAAGAATGCATTTCTTCAAGGAGAGCTAGAAGATGAAGTCTACATGCGCCCTCCTCCTGGTCTAGAACATATGGTCAAGCCTGGAAACGTCCTCAGATTGAAGAAAGCTATGTATGGACTGAAGCAATCACCAAGAGCTTGGTACCACAAGTTAAGCACCACATTGAATGGGAGAGGGTTCAGAAAATCAGAGGCTGATCATACTCTCTTCACACTGACTGGTCCACTAGGAATTGTGGTTATCTTGATATATGTAGATGATATTATCATCACTGGAAGCGACATGGAGGGGATTCAGGCCACCAAAGCTTTTCTAAAGTCAGTATTTGACATTAAGGATCTTGGAGAGCTTAAGTATTTCCTTGGAATTGAAGTGTGCAGATCTAAAGAAGGACTGTTTCTGTCCCAAAGGAAGTATGCAATGGACCTACTGAGTGAGGCAGGAAACCTTGGAGGAAGAACAGCCAAGACTCCTCTTGAAGATGGCTACAAAGTGCTGCGAGAGGGGGAGTTTGAACATACTCCATTTGAAGACATCAAGAAGTACAGGAAAATGGTTGGAAAGCTTATCTATCTAACCATCACAAGGCCAGACATCTGCTTTGCTGTTAATCAAGTCAGTCAACAGATGCAAGCTCCTAAGGTTCATCATTGGAATATGGTTGAGAGGATTCTGAGGTATATAAGAGAAGCTCCAGGACAAGGTGTCTGGATGGGTTGCAATTGTAAGAATATGAAGAATATAGTGAAGAATACAAGAGAGAATGATGAGAATTCGTGACTAGAGAGAGAGAGTATGAAGAGAATGTTGTTTGTATGCAAGAGAGAATAGAGAGAATAGTGAAGGATTCTTTCTCCTTTATTTTGAATGTTGGGGTTACAATGGTTTAAGTAGACACCAAGAGGAGCCTACTGCCCATACATGAATAAACAATAGAAACAATATAATAAGAGACCCATGCTGATCTAGATCTAATGTTTGGAGTGAGAGGAGCAAAAGGAGACAGCATGTGCTTGGCTAGCATGGGGGATGAGCAAGTTGCTGAGTGGTCCTTGTCTTGCAAGTGAGTGAGTGCTTCTGACCTTGTCTATGCACGTGAACTAGCTCCCCTTAGGTCTCCTTCACGTGATCTACATCTCCCCATAGTCTTCTTAGTTTATTTCAAATGCCTCTCCTCTTTTCTTTGCTTGCAAGTCACGTTAGGTCACTCCTTTCTTCTTTGCTTGCAAGTCACGTTAGGTCTCTCTTCATTGCTTGATCTCAACACATTATTTATCTTCATTCCAACACTCCCCCTCAAGCTTGACCATAGGAGATCCTTGGACAAGCTTGGAACCTTGAAGAATCTCCCTCATTAAAAACCTTAGCCAGAAAACCCATTTGGGATAAAACCAACTAAGGAAAAGAGTAGAGTTCTTCAAAGCCTAGGGATTGGCCAGTGAGCCTAAGGAACTTCAGGTAACTCATGGTGGAGTCCTTAGGCTCTGGATCGTGGCCTAACTTTTGCTGCAAGTGTGAACTCCACATCTTGCACACACCAGTATCTTGGACTCTTCTTAGGCCCTGGTTTTAGTCTCCCCCTCTCTTCTGACTACTCGCCATCTTGAAAGGTAAGGATGGACCGGTTCTTTGCGCCTTGAGTCTCAAGTAAGGTACCATCTTCTTTCTCAGCCTTGGTTGCTTCTTCTTATTGAATAACAACCAAGGAATCCATCTTCACATATCATTGAAGCTTCTTAATACTCCCCCTCAAGCTTGACCATGTGGAACAAGTCAAGCTTAGGAGGATTGCTTCATGACCGCACCAAGCTTCTTGTCTAGACACGCCACTGCCTAAACCAGGATAGCTTCATCTTCATTTTCTGATACATTATCCCACAGGTGCATCAGCTCTTTGGAAAATACACTAAACAATCATTCAAAGCATTTCAAGTAATAATCATATAAACGAATTGAAATGAGAGTTTTATGTGCTTCCCTTTCTTAAGAATGGTGGGGAGTGAACTCCACTTGAATTCCCCACTTGATAAGACGGTACTCGGCTCCTTGAAGCTTTATCAACCAGGTACATGCACACGTGCTATGGGCTGATTCATAGCTTCCCAACTGAAGGTAACTGTTCTAACTCCTTGTAGAAGCTGATCCATAGCTTCCCAACTAGAAGGTAACTGTTCTAACTCCACGCCTTGGGCTGATTCATAGCATTCCAATCAGCCTGACTCTACACCTGATCTTCTTGTCAAGTAGTCTCTGATGGCCATCTGTTCTAATACCAAGTTGTTGCTGTCCTTGTTGTGGCTTCTTTGAACCGGTTTATGATGTGAGGTGAGGCAATGGACGACTTGGATCTTCAGGATTGCTCATCATTACCCCTCCTCAAGCTTGATCCAGAGAGTATAGATGAAGGACCAAGCTTGGAAGTGAGCAATACTGAGCTTAAAACCAGGAGCGCATCACCCCTACAGCTGCGCTTAAGCCAACCAGTTTCTCCCTTGATCTTTTCTCCATTGTTTTTGGACCACCGGTCTCCTCATGACTTAGGTGATGGCCCTCCTTGTGTGTCTACTGAACCAGGAGCTCAACAGCCAAACGGCCTGCGCTTAATTCAACCGGTTCTACATTCTTCCTTGTGCGTCTCTTGAACCAGGAGCTCAACAACCTTCATGGTATGTGCTTCTTATAACCGGTTCTTCTCTCCATGGTCAGGAATATACATCATGTGTAGGCTCTGGATTTACAGGAATTTACATCATGTGTAGGCTCTGAACAGCATGGGCATCGTCTTCTCCTTTGTCTTGGTTTGATGATGGACAGATGACAACCCTTGTGTACCTGAAACACCACTCAAACTCCAGCAAGAATTAGACCATACATTAGGATCAGAGCTTGATAACTCACCAAGTCTGATCATAATGATTAACGAGATGCAATGGACATAATCTAAACAATTTATTCAGTTCAAATCCATGCAACCAATTCACTAAATGCTCATGTATGATAACTCATCAGTTACAAGGCATCTAGGCTAATTTTATCACATAAATAACAATAACAGAATGCAATGATAATTTATGACAGTAGCATAGACTAGACAACTCATCTAATCAAGCTACACAACTATGAATGCAACACATGACAAGGAAACTCTCCTAGGACTCTAGCAATGCAACAAGACACACAACAGGTTCTAAGCAACTCGCCTAGACCATACAGTACACAAACACAAGAGCTAAGACAATAACAAGACACAACAATTCTATAACTCTCCTAGAACAATGCATACACAATGTTTAAGTATCTTGGGACAGAAACTAGGTTCAACAACTCTAGTAACATTGAACTGTCCCTAAGATACTAACAACACACTCAACACAACCAGAAACAATTTAAATAATTAAACACGCTCTTATTGAAGTTTAGGAGGCTAACTTACAACCAAGGAACCTGAGCTAGTTCCTTGAACCTCCATGGCTGTGAATCACTTGAATTTGAAGGGCTTGTGGTGTGGATTGACTGTCCAACACCTCTTCTTCTTGATTCTCTCCTTCTGGTCAAGGAGACACTTCAAACCCCTCCTGTCCTCTTGCTGGTCGTGGGTGTTGTTGGTCAGTAACACATCTTCAGCATGGCTGGCCAGAGAATGATTAGAACAACTTAGCTTTAATGCTTCTTTAGTGACCTTTCTCCAAGAATGGTCTCTTCCATGGATTATCTTCAGCATTTTGGACCAGATGAGATGGTTTGGCTTCTTCTTTGGACTCCTTACAGATACTGAACTCGCCATTTCCTTTGAGCTCTCCATCTTTGAGAGTTTAGAGCAGTGGATAATAGTTTGTACCAACTGGTTTTGCAAGAAACATAACTTGAAACTGAACCTTTGATGAAGCTTGCTGGACTGAGCTGAAGCTTTCTTGAGTTCCAGAGACTTGTATACTGTCTTATGTTGAGTTATGACGAGATTCTTCCCTCTTGGAAGACCTTTAGACCAGTGGATAAAGAGATGTAGCAGAAACTGTTTTGGAGATAGTTTTGAGAATATGATGATTTGCGGAAGTTGATGATTTGCGGAAGCTATGAAGTTTTCAGGAGCTTGGGAAGCTCTGATACCATGTAAGAATATGAAGAATATAGTGAAGAATACAAGAGAGAATGATGAGAATTCGTGACTAGAGAGAGAGAGTATGAAGAGAATGTTGTTTGTATGCAAGAGAGAATAGAGAGAATAGTGAAGGATTCTTTCTCCTTTATTTTGAATGTTGGGGTTACAATGGTTTAAGTAGACACCAAGAGGAGCCTACTGCCCATACATGAATAAACAATAGAAACAATATAATAAGAGACCCATGCTGATCTAGATCTAATGTTTGGAGTGAGAGGAGCAAAAGGAGACAGCATGTGCTTGGCTAGCATGGGGGATGAGCAAGTTGCTGAGTGGTCCTTGTCTTGCAAGTGAGTGAGTGCTTCTGACCTTGTCTATGCACGTGAACTAGCTCCCCTTAGGTCTCCTTCACGTGATCTACATCTCCCCATAGTCTTCTTAGTTTATTTCAAATGCCTCTCCTCTTTTCTTTGCTTGCAAGTCACGTTAGGTCACTCCTTTCTTCTTTGCTTGCAAGTCACGTTAGGTCTCTCTTCATTGCTTGATCTCAACACATTATTTATCTTCATTCCAACACTCCCCCTCAAGCTTGACCATAGGAGATCCTTGGACAAGCTTGGAACCTTGAAGAATCTCCCTCATTAAAAACCTTAGCCAGAAAACCCATTTGGGATAAAACCAACTAAGGAAAAGAGTAGAGTTCTTCAAAGCCTAGGGATTGGCCAGTGAGCCTAAGGAACTTCAGGTAACTCATGGTGGAGTCCTTAGGCTCTGGATCGTGGCCTAACTTTTGCTGCAAGTGTGAACTCCACATCTTGCACACACCAGTATCTTGGACTCTTCTTAGGCCCTGGTTTTAGTCTCCCCCTCTCTTCTGACTACTCGCCATCTTGAAAGGTAAGGATGGACCGGTTCTTTGCGCCTTGAGTCTCAAGTAAGGTACCATCTTCTTTCTCAGCCTTGGTTGCTTCTTCTTATTGAATAACAACCAAGGAATCCATCTTCACATATCATTGAAGCTTCTTAATAGCAATGGAAGCACTGAAATTGTTGGATATTGTGATGCTGATTGGGCAGGAGATAGAGTTGATAGGAAATCAACTACTGGGTATTGTACCTTCATTGGAGGGAACTTGGTAACCTGGAAAAGCAAGAAGCAGAAAGTAGTTTCATTGTCTAGTGCTGAAGCAGAATATAGAGCTATGAGAAAGCTCACAAGCGAGTTGGTTTGGATTAAGGGGCTACTTAAAGACTTGGGGATTGAAACTACAACACCAATCACAATGCACTGTGATAATCAAGCTGCTATACACATTGCCAGCAACTCAGTCTTCCATGAGAGGACTAAACACATTGAAGTAGATTGTCATAAGGTGAGGCAAGCTGTGGAACAGAAGATTATTCTACCTTGTTACACAAGAAGTGAAGATCAATTGGCTGACATCTTCACAAAGGCAGCCAGCACCAAAGTATGTGAGTTCATCCATTCCAAACTTGGACTCATAGACCTCACAAGTCACTGATTCTCTTGCCATGAATTGTTCTACTCTTTTTCCTTGGCTTGGTTTTTATCCCAAGTGGTTTTTACTAGCTAAGGTTTTAATGAGGGAATGCTTCATGGTTTCCAAGCTTGACCAGTCCCTATGGTCAAGCTTGAGGGGGAGTGTTGACATGAATAAATAAATGACAAGGATATTGAGATGAAGAACCAGAAGAGAATGAGAGACACTGATCAGAATAGACAAAGTGGAGAAGGAACTCGGAGACTTGAGGAACAAGGCATTCTGCACAAGTCACTCTGAAGTGAAGTACAAGGCAAGTTAAGGTCTAGGAAGGAACCAGGAGTGAGGAGCAAGGTATCCCCACGTGATATACTGTATGAATACATGAAAACCGTATGAATACAGTATAGGGACGTTGGGGAACTCTTGCCAAACTCAAATTCAAATTCAAAATAGAGACAGAGACTGTTCCTTTCATTTTTACCTTGTCTCCTTGTCTGCTGGGGTTAATTAACCTCTTTATATTTTGTAATCTGATTCAGAATTAAGCAAGGAGAAATAAACCTCCTCTTTACTTGCCTACTCTCTTCTCTCACGAAAATACTATTCTCCTCTCTCTTTCATCAAGTGTTCTTCATGTTCTTGCTGTTCTTCAGCTCATTCACTCTTAAACTCTCTTAAACTTACACACCTTATCTCCATTGGCTATTATAACATTCCCTAAGGCAGGCCTAACATCACTAATAAGATTCCTATCACTAATCATATGATGACTAGCACCTGAATCTATTATGATTGGCTTAGAGATAAGGGGATGTGTACCAGACTTCTTAGAGGAGATAATAGCTTTGGCTGCTTTGATTAGTGGCTCAATATCACTCATTCTGATAGGACCATCATTGATCATTGCTTTGTTCCACACTTCTCCTCCATTAGAGTCACTGGTGAAGGCTGAATACATCGATGCACCTTTTAGAGCTGGTTGATCCTCCTCCTTGAGTTTTCTTCCAGCAGGTTGGTTATCAAACCAGCTTTGCTTGATTTTCTTTCTAACTTGTCTTTTCTTGGCCTTTTTGTATCCAGGTACCAGGACACTCCTTCCTTTCTTCCTGTGCATATCTTTTACAGCATAATCTGGCTTCCTTTCTCTTTTAAAAAGGGTGTGAGATACTTGTTCCCTTTGAACAAGAGCACACACGCCTTCAAGGTTAGGGAGCTTGTCTTCTCTCAGGATATGCTTGATTAACTGGTTGTAGGATGGATGTAGGTTCAAGAGAAGGCTGAAGACTTTGTCTTGTTCATTTCTTTCCCTTATGACTTCCGGATCCAAGGAGAAGGGCCTAAGAACATCCAGCTCTGCCCATAAGCTTCTGAACTTGCCAAAATATAGATTGAACTCGAATTCCTCCTGCCTCAGGTTGTTGATAATCCTCTTGATTTCAAACACACGGCTCAGGTTGGAGAGATTCCCATACACAGTTTGAAGACTCTCCCAAAGATCATTGGCAGTTTCACAATGTGAGTAAGCTTCCAAAATAGATTCAGAGAGAGAGTTGTGGATGATATCAAGTGCTTTCTGGTCTTCTATGACCCACTTTTCTTCATCCTTCAGACCATTTGCCTGACTATCCTCTTGAGTCATCCTCTTTGAAGTTTCAGCCTTCATGATGTGGCTGTCCCAAAGTCCATGACTCCCCAAGGTAACTCTGGCCACTCTTGACCATAGCAAGTAGTTAGAACCCTCAAGGGTTACTGGAATAAGACTAATTTTCTTCATTTCCATGGCTAGATTTCTTTTACCCAATGGTTAAAGTTATTGTCCAGTGGGTAAAGATGAAGAACACAGAAATTTAAAAAAAAAACAAGAAACAGAATGTGATTTGTGGATGGAAATGGGAAAATAAGAGAGTAAATAGAGAAACAAAGGAGGTGAGGAACTTAGATGCTCTGAGAATGAAGAACACAGAGAATTTTGATAAAGAAACAGAGTAAAACAGAGCAAAACAGAGTAAAACAGAGCAAAACAGAGTAAAACCAGAATAAAACAGAGAAAGAGTAAAGTAGATTTGCGGAATATAAAGAAGATTAGGAGCTTAATGCTCTGATACCATGTTAGAATTATGAAAGTATGATGAGAATAGAAGAGAATGGTCGAGTTTGGTTAAGAATGAGTGAAGAACTAGAGAGATGAACTCAAGAACACATTTCTGGGCAGAATAAAGAGAGAGAGAGATTGTAGAGAGAAAATGGAGATCCACTCTCCTTACATAAACTAATTTCGTGGTTTACAACATATATAGACAATAATAAAGAATAAAGAAAGGCTGAGCAGAAGAAGACAGGGCACAAGGTGCCAAAGAGTGAAAGTGACAGCTCCTTATTTTGAATTCCTTAAGGCAGCATGTGATCTCTTCTTGGCTTCTTCTCCAACGTCTCTCTCTTGTTCCAGACAGTCACAAGAGCTTCCAGAAGCCCTGTTCTTCACTCTTTGTTCAGCCCTAACCCTTGCTTGCCTTGCACTCCACTTCTGGTCTTGACTAGGTCAAACTGTACTGAATAAGCTAACTTAATTCATTCTTCTGCCTTGTCTCCATTATTCTTTCTTCATGTCAATATTTGGTTCTTATTCCCAATACCTTTAAGAGAAATGGCTACAGAAGAAGGTCAGGCGTGGAGTCTGAAGTATGAAGAAAGAGCTGTTCAAGAAATCAGTACAAGGGGTGAGATTGTAACAGCTTATGGGAGTAGATCCAATCTGAGAAAAAGAAAGGAAGAACTCCAGAAGATTGTTCAGCATACACATGAGATGTGTAAGAAGAACAAGAAACAAACTTTGATTTGGAATGGTGCAAGATGCAAGAAGGGAAGGCTGAGGAGGCTTTCCATGACTTGGATCAGAAGGAAAAATACTCAAAGGAAGAGTAGAAAGGCTGGTCAGTTAAAAGGAGATATGGAGGTCAAAATGGCCAAGAAAGCTGTGCAACAGATGATTAGAGGAGAGTGCTCTTACTCTGCCTACATGGGTAGCTCAGTGGAGAAGAAAGTGGATATGAGACATCAGGAGACAACAGGAGCTGATGGTTTCGTTACCAGGAAGGAATGGGAAGGATACATAAAGGAAATCCAAGCCTTGGTCACTGCCAAGAAGCGCAGCAGACAGTCCAATGCTAATGAAGAGATCACTAAGCCTATCATCATTGACTCTGGAGCAACGCATCACATGATCAGTGATAGGAGCTTGATGAGTGACATTAAAGCCACTACAGGAAGTGTTAAGATAGCCAATGGTGATCAGATTCCAATAGAGGGGATAGGAAACTTGAAACTGTTTGAGAAGGATTCAGCTGCTTTCTACCTGCCTAGGTTTACATCCAATTTGATATCTGTGAAGAGGGCAACAGTGGACCTTAATTGTCAAGTTGTCTTCAGGCCAAATGAGGTGGAGTTTCAAGACCTGGAGTCTGGACAAGTTATTGGTAGAGGAGATGTCAAAAATGAGCTCTACCACCTTCACACAACTAAGCTCTCTAAACCCTTTAACTCTGTTTGTTTAAGTAGTGCTACTGATAGGATTTGAAAGCATTACTTGGCATGCTAGGTTGGGTCATCCTCATACTCGAGCAATAGAACTGATTCTTCCTGCTTTATCATTCAATCATTTAGAGTGTGAGGCTTGCATATTAGGGAAGCACTGTAGGACTGTTTTCCCAGCATCTGAAACTATATATGGGAACTGCTTTGATCTAGTTCACTCTGACGTGTGGACATCCCCATGTGTGTCTAGGGACAATCAGAAGTATTTTGTGACATTCATTGATGAAAAGTCTAAATACACTTGGATCACTTTGCTTCCATCTAAGGATAGAGTTCTGGATGCCTTTATAAACTTCCAAGAATATGTTACTAACCATTACAATGCTACTGTGAAGGTACTAAGGTCTGATAATGGAGGTGAATACACCAGTCATGCCTTCAAGAATCACATGGATAAGCATGGAATAGTGCATCAGACCAGCTGTCCCTACACGCCACAGCAGAATGGGGTTGCTGAAAGGAAGAATAGACACTTGATGGAGGTTGCTACATCCATGATGTACGACACCAATGTCCCTAGGCGTTTCTGGAGTGATGCTGTTCAGACTGCTTGCTATCTCATCAATAGGATCCCAACCAAGGTACTGAAGAATCTGTCTCCATATGAAGTGTTGAACAAGACCAAGCCTTACATAGATCATCTGAGAGTCTTTGGGAGTCTATGCTATGTCTTGGTTCCTGGAGAACAGAGAAACAAGCTGGATGCAAAGAGCACTAGAGCTATGTTCATTGGGTACTCAGTAACCCAAAAAGGATATAAGTGCTATGATCCAGTAACAAGGAGAGTATTGGTATCCAGGGATGTGAAGTTCATGGAAACAAAGGGGTATTATGAGGAGAAGAACTGGAAGGACCTAGAGGATATGTCTAATGAACCAGAGAATAAGGCAATGAATCTGAGGAACCTATTGGAGAAGCTTGGGATAGACATGTCCCAGAATCAGGAGATAAGAAGGAACACTCCTTCTGATAAGGTTAGAGAAGCTGAAAGAATAATCCCTCTTGATCATGAGAGGGGGAGTGAATCTGAATCAAGTGTGCAAGAGCAGCACTAAGAGGATTCAGCACATCATGATCAAGATGTGGCTCAGTCAAGTGAAGATGAGCAGGAAGAATATCATGACCCAGAGGAGGTTAATGATACAGAAGCAGAGGATCAGACTCAAGTTCAGCCATTGCGGAGGAGTGAAAGGTTGAAGAATAGGATGCCAGAAACAGAAACTCAAGAAGAAACTCAAGAAGAGGTTCAGCCTCTGCGAAGAAGCACTAGGGAGAGAAAGGATCCTTCCAACTGGGTAAACACGAGAGTGTACTACAATGCCCAGGCTGTGAAGCATCCTTCTCAAGCTGTGTGTTCCTTTGCAGAGTATCCAGAAGAACACATGGTGTTTATGTGTAATCTGGATGAAAGTGACATTCCAAGATCCTATGAGGAAGCTATGAAGGACAAGGAATGGAGAGAGTCAGTGGGGCAGTGAAAGGGATGCAATGATCAAGAATGACACTTGGTATGAGAGTGAACTACCGGAAGGGAAGAAGGCTGTGACTAGTAGATGGATCTTCACAATCAAGTATCTGGCAAATGGAAAGGTTGATAGGAAGAAGACCAGATTGGTAGTCACAGCCTTCTTCCCTTCCGGTAGTTCACTCTACCGGGGGAGATGAAGTACTTCTTGGGTATTGAGATATGCAGATCTAAGGAGGGTCTGTTCATGAATCAGAGGAAGTATACTCTAGATATGGTAAAGGGAGCTGGCGTGCTTGGAGGAAAGACAGCCAAGACACCTCTTGAAGAGGGGTACAAGGTTTTACTTGAGGGGGAGATTGAAGAAAAACAACTGTTTGAGGATGCTAAACTTTACAGGAAGATGGTTGGAAAACTGATATACTTGACTATCACAAGACCAGATATATGCTTTGCAGTGAATCAAGTAAGTCAGCATATGGAGGCTCCAAAGGTCCATCACTGGAAAATGGTTGATAGGATACTGAGGTACTTGAGTGGAACTCCTGGACAAGGAGTTTGGATGGGATGTAATGGCAGTACAGAAGTAGTTGGGTATTGTGATGCTGATTGGGCAGGAGATAGAGTGGATATGAAATCAACTACTGGGTATTGTACATTCGTTGGAGGAAACCTGGTTACTTGGAAGAGTAAGAAGCAAAAGGTTATCTCCTGCTCAAGTGCTGAGGCGGAGTATAGAGCTATGTTGAAGCTGACAATACACCTCTCCTATGACAATACATTGTGATAATCAAGCAGCAATTCATATTGCATCTAACTCAGTCTTCCATGAGAGAACTAAGCACATAGAAGTTGATTGTCATAAGGTGAGGCAGATGATTGTCTCAGGAGTGACATTGCCATGCTATACAAGGAGCGAGGATCAACTTGCGGATGTGTTCACCAAGGCTGCGAGATTAAAGACAATGGAGTCCATCCTTTCAAGGTTGGGACTCATTGATCTTACTCCAAACAACTGATCCCCTCGTCATGAGGTCTTTACTCTTTTCCTTATCAAGGTTTTATCCCTAAAGAAGGTTTTCTTTGGTAAGGTTTTTAATGAGGAAGATCTCATGGCATTCCAAGCTTGACTTGTTCCACATGGTCAAGCTTGAGGGGGAGTGTTGAAATAAGTGAGTACATGAAGACATTAATACCAAGAAGAGATCAAGAGAAGAGAGGAAGAAGACTTGAGGAAGACTCAGGCAGTTTGAAATTCAAAACTAGATCTGCTGGAAAACAGCTGTCATGCACTTATGTTTCTCTCTCTCTCTCTCTTCTATCTGTCTTTAAAACTCTTGTAAAGCGACGAAAATGAGAATAAGAAGCTGAGTATTCTCTCCATTCTCTCTATTCTCTTTATTCTCCCTATTCTCTGTTTTTTTCTCTAAAGATTTCAGCACATGGCCTTTAGTGGTCCATTTCTCACTTCAGGTTTAACACTCCCCCTCAAGCTTGACTCTATAGATCCTGAGTCAAGCTTGGAACCCTGAAGTCACTCCTCATTAAAAACCTTATGAGAGAAAACCCTCCTTAGGGATAAAACCCTCATAAGGAAAAGAGTAAGCTCCTTCAAGGCCTAGGGATTGGGCCATTGAGCCTTTGTGCCTTAGAACCAGTGTGGTTGGACACAAAAGACTCTGGATCGTGG
>CAJHQP010010804.1:0-17313 GCA_905132765.1 Moricandia arvensis
GAGAATTTTTCAAACTCAAAAGTAGCCAATATCATATAAAAGAAGACTTCTCAAGATGTCAGCTATAGAGTAGACTTCTTAAGAAATCTTTCTTTGTAAACTTGCAATTGCAAAAATAACCTACACAGAAGACTTCTTAGGACATCTTCTACATCAATCTTTATTAAACTTCAATTTTTCTTAAAAATTAATATGGAAAAATACAATTTTATTGTTAATTCATGTGTTTAGTCAATATTGGGTCTCTTGATTGAAATTCATAACTTATTGGTGATTATTATGAAGTTACCTTACCAACACTCATGTATATTTAGGTTTCTAGCTAAATGGAGAAGACTTACAGAAGATTTCTCATGAAGACTTCTCTGATATTTTTTTAAAACTTGATGTTCTATGTTTGCTTAATGTGTTTTAGTCTAAATTTTTTTTTTGCAGATAATGCGTCAGTTACCTGTAGTCTACGGAGAATGGTTGGTGAAAGATGTTATTTGGGATTTTTTTGGTTGATAATCTCAAAGGAGTGAGAATGTTGTTTTTGAGTAATGGTTCTACACATGCCAAACTTGTTGAAATGTCTCTTGAAGATAATAACCTTGACATGAACATAGAGGTTGTGGATTTACTTACTCGTTACCAGACGTAATGATGCAACAGAATGCTCGGGATACTCCTCCTATTTATGGTACAAGTGATAGAGAAGTTCGAAACATGATCGAGATAAGTAAAACGCATGATGTACGTCTTTTCGTATCAAGCTGAGGCAGGATGAGGATTGTTAATGATGCCAACATTGATGGAAACCAAGGGAAGTGAAAATATTAGTGAAGTTTCAGATGAAGGGGAAGAAAAAGGTGAAGGGGAAGATGATTATAATTTGCCTTAAGATGAAAATGAGGATGGGGAGGAGGATGTTGCTGAAGTGGATGATGAGTTTGCAGATTACAATGAGTATGGAAAATTTCAAGATGAGGATGAGGAAGAGAAAGATGATATGTATTTTGAGGGTTTCAAAGCGACATATGATAGGGAAGGAGGAAGCTCAAATAGGACATTTTCCAACAATATCTATGTCAACCAAAGTTTATTATTAGAGATCCACTAGTTTCAGAGTTGCGGTTGACCAGCGGTGAAGCATAAATTCTCTTTCAAATATACAAGTCAACTAAAGTCTACTTGTAATAAAATGTCATATTTGGAGCAAATCGCGCTAGCAAATCCGGGGTTCTATCACTAGTATTGAACATGATGCTCATAATAGATTTAAGTATGTATTTTCTATCTTTTGGAGCTTCTATTGCTGGTTTTCAATATTAGAGAATGGTCATCGTGGTGGATGAGACTCACTTAAGTGGGAAGTATGGACATGTTATGTTAATTGCAGCTGCACATGATGGTAATTTTTCAGATATTTTCATTGGCTTTTAGAATCTTAGATGTTGAAAATGATGGTTCTTGGGCATGATTTTTCACAAAATTGAGGAGTTGTGTATCTAATTAGCATGTTTTGGTGATAGTCTCCGACCAGCACACAATCATTAAAAACACATGTGATAAGGTGTTTCCTTGGCAACCCGAAGAATATGTTATTATCACCTACAACAGAACATTGTCTAAAATTATAGAGGGAACATCTCTTGTACTTGGGTAAAGGCCCTTCTTATGCTCATACACTTCAAGAATCTAACCGATACATGACGAGATCCGGAGTGCTAACCCGGAGCTTACAACATATTTAGAGGAAGCGGACGTGAGACTAAGGTCACGGGTTCATTTCATGGAGAAAAGGTACAATTTAAAAATAAGCAATATAGCTGAATCTATTAACTACCGCACTCAAGCTAGCAAGATGACTTTTCCATACCCTTGCCTTTTGGAGTTTATAAGGGAAAAGTTGGGAAGGTGGTATTGGAAAAGGCGAGAAGATGTTTTGAATCTCACAACTAAACATTGTCGGGGAGTTGAAAAATTATTGGTGATTCGTTCGGATATAGCTGATATGAATGAATGTCGAACCACTTGATGGATGATTAATTCCTTGTAAAAGACGAGACTGTGTTGTTGATTTGGAACATATTAACGCGATTGTAGTGTCTATGTCTCGAGAAAAATACCTTGCACACATACTATAGCAGCTGAAATATTTGCTAATTTGCATATCGTCACACTTTGTGTGCCCCCCATACTCAAAGTCTTCTGATAAGAAGACTTCCCTGTAGGTTTTCTGATGAGAATTCTTTCGCTGTAAGTCTTTTGGTAAATATTATGGAAGTCTTCTTAGAAGTTTTCCCACCTATTTATCTATCTGCTTTGTATGAAATTTGTCTTGTAACTTATTTATTGTCTTAACGACTTATTATTGTCTTATGACTGTTCTATTGTCTTATGAATTAATCTTACTGTGTGATAAATTATCTATTGTGTTATGAAGTTCTATTGTGTTATGAACAAAGATAAGTTCCTTCATTAGACATCATTTACATTACACGAATATTAGTGCACTACCAAGCTAGTTGTACAAGGCTAGTTTTGGTACGAGGATAGGTTACAAAAAAGTTAATCCTATTCCTACCCTGTTAATGTAGTCAAGGTTACAAAAGTGAACAAAAGCATCAAGTTCTTGTACAAATTACACATTCAATCGTAAAAATCCAAGCCTTCTTATTCTTGGGTTTCTGCACCATGGTAGCCAAAGGTCTCATCAAATATCTATGTCGCCATCTTCTCCCTAATACTCTTCACGCTCTAATCACAAAACGCAGAAGGAAATCATGGCATGCCAATAGCATGATACTCAATGTACTTCAAGGTGAAAATAACACAATCACCAGGTCGTGCTGAGGTACTCCGACTCTCACTCTCTCATATGTGAATGGAATCCTAGTCTAGCATTTGACTCGCTCTTCGTCGGAGCAGCGCCTTCAACAAGAAATAAGAGATCATTGTGGCAAAAGGCTCAATTAACTTAGAGAGTTTAGCAGTTTTAATATTGGGAGGAATGCTGTCCCAGATGATTATGTGCCTCTTAAGGATCGATATCCAAATAGCAATCCAATGCTCGTTGTGGTAGTTCACTGGGGCATATATATCATCCACCTCTGATCCCCAAATATTCTTTTTTTTTTTTTGGTAATATTTGGGTAGTAAGAGTGCATAAAGATCCCATGACCCGATAGAGAGCCTTCTTCCTAAACCATTGATATCAACCCCTGAGCTCTTAAACTCCGCGTACTTGTTCGTCCACATCCGCCCAAACATATGATTAAGAAAGAAAAGCTTATCGGTCCTAAAGTGCTCTGGAATCCTGGAGAACTGAAGCCTCAATAAATTGATAAAAGCATCCATATGCTGCACTCAAAACATAACAAATCAAACATATTATTAAAAGATAAAATCTTCTGGTAGTCTTATGTAAGTCTTCATGGGAGGACGTCCCAGAAGACTTCACTAGAAGTCTTCTCGAGAAGACTTCCAGAAGACTTCCATAAGACTACCAGAAGACTTCCAAAAGACTAACAAACGACTTTCGGAAAGACTTCCAGAAGACCTTTACGGAAGACATCCCAAGTGGTAGTGTTTTAAAAATTTTATCGTGTCCGTGAGCCATTTTAGGGGGTCCGAAAGGATGGAATACCACGTAATTATTACTTAAGCATCTTTTTTTCAAAAGTTCAACGAGAAACTTACTCTTGTTCTTGTCAACGGGTGCAACAGATCATAGCCATGACCAACCTTCTTGTTTGCAGCGATCACTTTGGCTGTGATGTATCCCTTAAAGGCGATTGCTGTGATGCAGCAAGCTTCCTTTGTCAATCACCCTTTTCCCGGCACACTGTCATAGCAAAATATTTCTTATCGAGCGCCTCCCTTCCTCCTTTTCTAAATCTGATTTGGTTGATTTATTATTGTCCATAATGACAACATATGGAGCTTCCCCCCCCCCCCCCCCCCCCCCCCATTCTCTAAATCTGATTTGGTTGATTTAATTTTGTACACAATGACAACACTTGGAGTTTTTCCCCTCATTTACACTCGGTTCTTTGTTGCCATCCTGCACAATATTCACACTTCTTGTTTTCTCCCCCATTCACACTTTCACTCTGCAATTCCGAGTACAATAGTAATGTCAAAACAGTACCAAGCATAACAACTTTAATCCATATAACATTAACATTAACCAACGTTCCAACCAACAAATCAAACAAAATCCATACATAACCAAGCAATAACAAGAAACAAAGATACACACATGATCCATCGGTTACAACGTAAAGGAGCACAAAGGAGCATACAACTTTCATTCTTTTCTTACTATTTTGTCGCGTATTTTTCTTCACTTTGATTTTGGGAGAGGTTTCAGTACTAACCCCTAGTTCGTGCGCCGGCTTAGTCGGATTTGAAAGTGTGATTGAAGTTCATTGGAGGTAGTGCTTTTGTGGTTGATTCCCACATTCTTCTCCAAAGCTTCCATCCTATTCGCAAGAAGCGTGACCTCCTTTAGGCACTGCCCAAATCCAGCAATCATTATTTTTTGTCAGGTATTTGAAGCTTTGACAATCTCTTCTTTCTTAACCCCATTTCAAGAAGTAGAAGACTCTGTATGAGCCTCAGTACGAGACATTGTACACAGTTTCTTCCGAGATCTTCTTTCTTCCTTCAAATAGAGCTCAAGAGGTTCATCCTTTAAAATGATAATCTTTGCATTGGTCCATGGGTTAGTACCTTGGACTGACCAGCAATCTTGGCTCCACTTCAAATGAGCTTTAGCATCAAACATGAAATTCATTAAGTTTTCAACCACCTCATCAGTCTTATCATTGTCCCATTTGGGCAACATTTCACCAATCTATTTCGGCACGAGTTGACCCATGCGATTCTGCAGTAAGTAAAGCATACCAAGTTAGAATATTTGAGACAATAATCACTACAACACTATTAGAAATAATCAGACATTATCTGTGTGCTAATAGCCTCTTTGACAAATTTTTGTCCTTTATATCCCTTGTAAGCCAGCAAAGGGGGACTCGGTTTGTTTCGTATGGGCTTTCCATAAGTATGTACCAAAGTCAGGCAAAGCGATGTAGATCCAGGCTTAGAGAACTTGAATAAATCCATTAACAATGTAATAGTTTGTCAAGTATTTACCTTTCCATAGAGTCTATCAGGATCTTAAACGCCAGTCTCCCCTCATGGGTAATTTTCAAATTTGTTCTAGATCCATCCCTAGCCTTGCACGACTAGCCCGTGTAGCGGTTGAATACTTTTGTCATTCAATGTATCATGTGTAGATGGCTAGGTATCACATCCGCATGCGATCATCCCGAGACCACTCTCCACATCTCGCACATACTGCTATTATTTGTTCAGAGCTTGGAACGACATCAACATCAATAGCCATCATCTCCCATAAACGAAACTACTCCTCTGTGATCTCTATAGTTGGATCTCCAGATTCTCAATATATTTGCAGTTTAGAACCGTGAGGTTTTCGAACTCAATTAGTGAAAAGCTCGCCGGTTCTGGGCCAATGAGATTCCAAAGCTCATACTTCTTCTTGATGTCCAACTGGAAATCAATCATAAAATGAACTAGCCTTGACGCCCATCAACACTTCAACTCCCAAAAATTGATGAACACTCTGAACCTTAAGTTCTTCATCTCCTCCCATTCATCATCATGTAAAGCATCCTTACAGAAGGAAGTAAGTTGGAGTCATCAGTATGATATATAAATGCTTTTCACTGGAATGAGCTATTCCCCTAAGGTGAACATTCTCTTCGGAATTATTTATGGTAATTCCATTTTACAGCCTGCAAAACAGTAAAAAACCAATATCTCAAACACAAAAAAAAAACAAATCAAGAGTTCTATACTAAGTTCTTGTCCTGGAAGACTTCAGAAGACTTACAGAAGATTTGGAAGGCGTAAGGAACATGTAAGGGAAGACTTATGGAAGACTTATAGAAGACTTTCAGAAGACTTCCTAGAAGACTTTATGGCATCCAAAGTCTTTTGAAGTCTTCCAGTAAGGCTTTGGAAGACTTCACATGCATGAAATCTCTTAAGGATAAATGTCCCCATCGGTAATTGAAAGGGATCCTTAGCAATATATGAGATAGATGGGCCACTCCACTTATCACCAATTGATTTTAGGTTGGAAACTCATCTAGCTTAATATAGTATCAGAGCCTGATCCAAACAATCCAACTCGATCCAACCAAAGTTGGCCCATCGATCCTTACCCAAACATTCCGAGATTGGCTCTCAAAGAGCCATCATCTCGAGGAAGTGTATTAGGGACAAATTGTCCCACATCGGAAGTTGGAAGGGATCCTCAGTAATATATAAGATAGATGAGCCACTCCACTTATCACCAATTGGTTTTAGGTTGAAAGTGAATCTAGCATAACATGGTATCAGAGCCTCTGATCAAAACAATCCAACCCGATCCATTATCGATCTAGCCCAAAGTCGGCCCATCGATCCTTGCCCAATCATTCCAAAATTGACTCTCAAAGAGCCATTATCTCGAGGGGACGTATTAGAGACAAAGGTCCCACATCGGAAGTTGGAATGAATCGTTAGTAATATATATAAGATATAGATGGGTCACTCCACTTATCACCTATTTGTTTTAGGTTGGAAGCCCATCTAGATTAACACTGCTATCTCACGCATAATCCTCACCTTTGTATCCACACCGCTATATCACACTAAGAAGGGAGGAATATCAAATGGTATCCCCAACTCAAAGCAAAAGAAGAAAAAAATTGCGAGCACTAGATAGGGTGAAGTTTGTAGAAGCCAATTTTTGTTAGGAAGTTATGAGGTCCGCTTTTGCATGGAACATGCTTCATTTCAATATGACATGCAAGCATTGTACAACAACAATAGGGTGAAGTCGTAAAAGCCAATTTTTGGTTGCATGCTGGAAAAAAGGGTCATGCATTACCAAACTGGAGATCACTAACCAAAAATCATTGCCTTTTCAGTCACATATCCAGAGAAAATCTTGAGTTAAGTGTGGACAGACGAAATGTAGTCCACAAAATGAGTGAGCGGAAGTGGGAGGCCCATTAGTCGTGGGCAGCCGGGACATTACACATGATATCAAAACCAAACCCAGATGAGTGTGGAGTCATGTGTAGACTCACACAATCATGGATGACAATCTTGGGGCCCAATTTGGACGTAGAGATCTTTCAGAGAGGGAAAATTGTAACCTTCTGGTTTGTGTTATACGTGAAGGCTTAATAAAATTGATCAGTTACCTATGTAAACAAAGTGTACTTTCTTTTTCGGTCACACATCCTGAAAATACTCCAAATTTATGTGTGCTTGATCTGGAGTACTAGAAAGATGGATTACTTATTGAAAAATAATTTGCGATATCGTGCGAGTGAAGCCAAAGCATGGGGAATGATCATGTGGTGATTACAAGGATAATAAACAAGACTTTTGAGCCTCCGAATATGTAACACATCGCCGATCGCACGAGTTAGGACCGAGGACCGAGTGAGCAAGTGTAGGAAGCCCATTAGTTGTGGGTGGCCGGAGTGTTACAAGTGGTATCAGAGCCCCTAGACGTGTCTATTTACACTCAAGCCACAAAAAAGTATATCAAATACAAAGAAATTTATATGTACTAAGCATACATATACAACAAAATACAAGAATAAACTTACGAAAAAAGGAACAAAAAGTATAGCTAGGAGATCAAATCCTAAAGATATTCGCTAAGGAAAGAATGATGAGACATGCAGAACATAGTATATATCTCTGAAAATATACAGGCAAGATCAGGATGATGTGGTAATTTAAGATCATGTTGAGGGCCTTAAAGTAGATGGGGCCCTCATATGGGAGAATTCATCTCATATGCTCATATATCTAAAATGAAAAGCTGAAATTTCTCTCTTCTAATTGTTGATTTATTTTTTAATGGGGATAGCGTTAAATTACATTGAAACATGGAGAATTCTTGATAGTTTAAAAATTTTACCCGGGTAAAATTCACCCACTCAATGATCTATCAGATCTAACCGCGTAATGTACCAAATCCTGAAATCAGTCACGATATCAAATCGCTAGCCCAAAATTAAAGACAATTATATCGTGGCTCTATCTCTCTTCGTCTTTAATAAAAGTGTTCTTGAGGAAGCCGCATAACTAGGGAGAACTAGGAAAAGCTGAGAAACAAAAAAGGAACAAATGAGGTAATTTTCTTCACTCATTTGATTTAGGGGAGAGTCGTGTCTGGTCAAGCCGTGTCGCTTGAGGTCAATTTGGGGTAGTGTCGTCTCTCTCTCTCTCTCGATTTGTGTATATAGTGTGGGTAATTGGTTTGTTGTTAATTGTGGCAGTGAAGAGAAGATGGTTAAGACGAGAAGAAGAAGAAGCCAAACCATAAGCAATGTTGGGAATACAAAGATTACCTTACTCTCCTCATAGTTTGGCAAACAAATTGGTAAATATAGAGATACCTACAATTTTCACACAAATGTCACGTTAACTTTTTCGTTTTTTTATGCAATCTAGAATGTGATCCTATGATATATCAATCCATGGTTAATAGTATAATCTAAATTTACAAGGAGAAATGTTTGACAAATCTTGTTGGGTATTACTTGCAAAAAAAGTTAGTTGTACAATCCGGTTTTAGATTAGTCTCAATATATTCAGAGCCAGAGCTGGTCCTGGTAATTATATGGCTAGATGCAAAAATAAAAAAAATGTGGATAGAGTTAGTCAAACACGTGACATGTAACCCTCATAACACCAACCAAACCACTTTGCTATTGATAATATTCAATTTATTTATGTTCGTTAAAATGCATATTCTTTTGGCGACCGGAAGCACAAGTTTCTTTGGCTTCCATCCATGGTTGGATTTAAAATTAGAATTGGACGGTTTATTATACACACAAGTCAACGACACTCGTATTATAATATATTATTCAAAGAAGTACGAATAGTTGCTTTACATTACTACAAGAAATATTGTGTAAATCTTTTTATTCCAGTTTATAAAAACTCATTGAGGTCGCATGATTGCTTTATTATTTTCCGGATCATGAATCTTGAAAGTATAGGTTTGCTTTCTAAAAAAAAGGTAGATTTGCAAAGAATATTATAGATGCGGAGAACGGGTAGCTTCGGCAAACTTCTAACAAATGTGTTTCCAACAACTTGAAACTTACAAAATGAATCAAACGTATGGAAATTCACTTCAAATAATCATTATAAAAAAATTATCACAAAAATAGATTTTAGAAAAATAGTTGAAATAATTATTTTTATTTTAAAATTTTTAATATATATTTTTAATTGTAAACCGTACCTCCACTCCTCTTCTATAACTCTAAACTCTGTCTAAATTAGCTAACTCAACTGATATAAATATATATTTACATCTTTTAATAAAATTTATTTTGATCATTTTTCTTCTTTGAATGATATTTTGTGACAAAGTTTTTTAGGACTATCCTAAGGTATTTCTCTTAAACCTATCTTGATATCATTAATTTATGGCATACTTCAAATCACATTTTGTAGTTATCAAATTGACATTTAAGTTATTCCACACATATTAAAATACAATAATTATTTAGTTTTATTATTTATTTAATAATTTTATCTATTTTAATAAATATATTTTATATTTTACATATATTATTAACACAAGCTATTTACTTTTACCTGAATATTTACCATTAATTTACTCATCTAAGTGTAGTAATCAAAATGAAAAATATCAATCTTATAAATATACAATATTTATTTTAAAATAGAAAAGAATAATTTTTGTGAATCCATATTAATTTAGAAATGATAGGGTTCTGATGATTAGTTATATTATTACAAATTTGAAGAGACATTACATAAAACGATTCTATACTTGATAATCTACATTTTTATGTGGATTCATGTATGACTGCATCACCATGACTCGTTCTATGAAATTTATTAATATGCATAATTAATCTTCTATGTAAATTGAAAACTCACATTAATGAATCATTAGTAAAACCACCGGAAGAAACCACCTTCCACAAGTATTCATGTTTGTTTCTTTTTTTCATATTACACTAACATCGAACCTATATCAAACCATCCATGCACATTCTCTTATTATGTTTTTATTTATTTTTAATTCTTTTTCTATATTTTCTTCATATGTAACTTTAAGATTAACAGAAATGAATAACTGTTGTCGTAATCATGCGATTTTTATTGGAAATAATTTTTACTAGATTATGATCTAAGCTTTCAAATGCAAGAATATATTTTAATAAGGTTTAGTTTAATTAAATTTTGAATTTATGTTTATATATATTGACTGATATCACTTAAATTACCCTAAAGAGTGACTTCTACTTTCTCAAATAAGAGGTCCAGTTCTAGTATGTAGGGATCATATCCACATGGAGCGTGGGTATATAATAAACTCAATACAATCACGATTAAACTAGGCAAGTATGATTCACTAAGTAAACAAGTAAAGTAACCAGAATGATTAATTGGGTTTGTAAACAATTAAGAGAAATAGGTAGATCTGGGGTTTCAGGCAAGTGAATTATAATGGATAGGATGTATGGAATTATTAATATGCAAGAACAGTAAATGTTAACTAGTATGACCCCCCTCTTGTCCCAAATCTCGTATGCGGACAGATAAATGCATCGCCGATCGACGGCTAAGTTCTGATGTTGATCGACGCTAATCAGACAAGAAGTTAGTCCACTATGCTAATTAGACCAGCTCACGTATGCATCTAACAACCAAGGTCAATGGAATCAATTATGGCACAAAATCTACTCTCGTAGTTGTCCATGTCCTAAGTTCGGGTTCCTAGTTAGCTACTCTAGAACGAAAGCATTAAACATAATTCCAAAGGTTGATGTTACTTCATCCTAGTAATCCTACTTTGGGGCTAATTCATCATTACTATTATGAACCCTAAATCTAACAAGGGATCTTCTCAAACATGATAGTTGTCAGAGAAATCATAGAGTGAATATATATAATAATGAAACCAATACCAATGGAGTTCCAAGAGGAATCTGAAGGGAGTTCTCTCTTCTCCCCTAAAATAAAACTAAGAACAAGAAAAAGAGTAGAAAGCATAGTCGTCAACAATGGATTAGAAAACATAAATATAGAGTTTAATCTCGTCCAATGGTGTTTTGGTAATTTGTGGTGGCTTTTGGCTTAAGTAGGTCTTGAAATATACTCGGCCTGTGTTCTGGCATCACCATCAATCAACACCACGGGTGCACCGTCGATCGACATTCCTTCATCTTTTCGGAAGTTTCCTCTCGCGAGGCAGATATAACACTCTTCATTAAAATATGCATAAATTGAGATCCAAACATCAGATGGACCTCAAACCGATGGAATTGAAAAGAAGAATTAACGCTCTATTTTGTATCCAAATATCTGCTCAATCGCACCGCGGAAAGTCTCCATCATAGATAAACATCTGACAAATCTGTGCAGTTCTGCATCTCAAAAAGCTCCAGAATCGTCAAAGTTCTCCAAAACGTACATGAACCTGAAAATACTCTAAAACACATCCTATACAGACATAAAAGACTCCAAATAAGGCCTATAACATGGTCTAAAAGTGGTAAATATTAGGACTTATCAACTCTCCTAGACTTCATCCTTTGCTTGTCCTCAAGCAAAACAAGGGTAAACCTGTGGAAGAGATTTGAAAACACAGGGACTCACAAAATCTCTAACTCATCATTTTTACCTTTACTATGTTTCAACCACATCAAATAAGTGTAAAACTTAGAGAAACTTTATATGTCTTATCCTAGTATAGCAACCAATTCCATTCTACTAACAACTTAGCAAAAACTAGTCTGACTCACCTCTCTACTAAGCCCATTTCTTTCATATAATAAAAGTGCAGGCTTTGTGTAGCGACCCGCTCCCGGAGTATTTTTAAATTCCAAGGAAATAAATCGCTAGAGGTTTAGTTGTACAAGAAGCATATTTTTTCTAAGTGTGGAAACACTTGTATTCATGAGGGTTGGAAGAATGAGCTACATTTTTGACTAAGTGTTAGATGTTTGGTAAACACATAGAGCGATTAAAGTCTAAGCAAGTGAATTACAGACTGCCAGATTAACTATGGAAAGTTTGGCTGTCGGAGAATGCGGGTTCCAAGTAAGGCAAGTTTGATCAGGTGCAACTCACGAGATTATACAAAAATAAGGTCGGGTTTACGGGAGTCGTATAAGGCAATAAGCGTAGATATTCTTAGAGCCATTGATGATAAGTTTGACCAAGCTAAATAAGGAAACAACACTTAATGGCCGGTTTGGTGAGGCAAGTTCTGAAATAAGTATAAAAGGAGACCTCAAGCCTTCATTTCTCACGGAACTCATAAACAAGAATTAAAGAGAAGCTAGAGCATGAACGAAGTTCTAGAGAGAAGATTTCGAGAAGAAGGATTGAACAAGGAGGATCCGAGGAGTTCTTCGCCAGGAAACGCATGAAGGTTCAGAGTCTTCGATCTTTTAATATCAACCGAGGTGAGGGCGTGATTTGAGGCAACTTAATATTTAGTATTTTTTATCATAGTTGGATTGTTAGGATGAAGATTATGCGTTAGAGGAATTGTTTATGGAAAGTTTGTTCTTCGTTCTTCGAGATAGTTCTCAAGGATCGAAGAACGTTCATACATTCATAGAATATTTCCATGATAGATTGCGTGAAATGATGTTATGTTTAATTGAGATGTTTACGTGAAATACTTAGATTTGATCCGACAAGAATTGGAATGTTAGGTTGAAAATGTTATAGAAACAAATTGAGAATTGAAGTAATTAAGGAAAATACGAGATTAGAAGAACGTGATTAAGCTAAGGAAGAAAAATATGTTTTGGTTTCGGGCCGTAAAGATGTTATGATCATGTTTTGGCTTCGGGCCATGTATGTTGGCTTCGGCCGTTATGGACCTTCGGGTCGCAGGTTGGCTTCGGCTGCAGGTTGGCTACAGCCATAATGGACCTTCGGGTCGCAGGTTGGCTATGGCCGTAATGGACAGACATGTCGCAGGTTTGATTTCGACCGCAGTTTTGGCTACGGCAGCAGGTTTAGCTTCGGCCGCATGTTTGGCTACGGCCGCAGGTTTGGCTATGGCCGCAGGTTTGTCTACGGCCGTAGGTTCGGCTATGGCCGCAGGTTGATGGACCTTCGGGTCAGAATGTTAGGAAATGCTAAAGTAAAGGAATGATAGAACCGGATGCTAGGTTGTTAGTTTTTGAATGCATGAAAACGAATAAGTAATAGGAAAGAAAATTGGCTAAGTAAGAAATGATAGAAACGAATTGCTAGGTTGATAGATTGGAAATTGCTAGGTTGTTATAATGGAATATTGAATTTGATTGCTTGATTATTGAGTTGCATGTGGGCGGTTTTGAGCGTCCTCATTGAGTAATTTTCTATACTCATGGATCTTTTTGCGGATGCAGGTAAGGTTGATTGTGTGGATCGGAGCACGGGACGATGAAGACCATTGGGGCAGGGTATTTTAAACATGGGAAATGTTTGGGAAGTTTTATAAAGATCTTTACTTATAAATTTCAACGTGTTTTTCAAAGACTTCCGGGTTGGATTGTTTCACTTTGCCGTGGGAGTATCGATCAAAGGACACGTGGTTTCAACTCATGCAAATCTGCATACACAAGTATAAAGTCTTTCATGATCCCTTTCTTCTCTCTTTTCTGTCTTCTCTGAATCCTTTTATATCTTAAACTCAATGGACAATGATATTGACACAATCCATCTTGCCATCTTATTTCGATTTTTTTTTAGGCAAAGTTGTAGGCAAATAGTGGGGTCATCGGTAATGTACTTACCCTCGCTTCCAATAATGTATGATCATTCATTTGAGTTAGAATAATGGGGTCATCAGTAATGTACCTACCCCTCTCCATCTCAGGAAATCACCTCAATCTTTTTTGTAGATTCTGAAAAGAGAGAGAGAGAGAGAGAGAGAGAGAGAGAGAGAGAGAGAGAGAGAGAGAGAGAGAGAGAGAGAGAGAGAGAGAGAGAGAGAGAGAGAGAGAGAGAGAGAGAAGGGAATCAAAAACACACAGACTTTTACCTTCCAGACTTGCAAGAGGAATCCGATCCAATGTATGCTAAATCTCAAAGCAAGCAAATAAGTCAAATTAGATTAGAGGTTAGCTTTGTTTCCTTCAAACCTTCTAAGCAAGTGTGGAATAGTAGCATGATGATCCACTGTGGTATCTCTAGTACTCTCTATCAAAAAAATTTAGAATGGTGCTATAAAATGGTTAGATAATAAGTAAAAATTTAAACTGATCATAATGCCCTTTCTGACTCTATAAAAACTTAGTAAAACCACATAAAATAAAGCTCAAAATAAAATACAATATAAGTAATATCTCCCCCAGAATTAAAAAACATTGCCCCCAGTGTTATATAGTCTATGATTGGTAGAAAACAAATCAAAAGAACCAAATTTAAGAAGAAAAACGGTATACCTGCTCGCTGATGGTGAGTGTCGATTGACACAATTAAGTGGCCATCGATCAGCTCGTGATATTTTAGAAAAGAAAAACGTATGGGATATTGAGATTAAATTGGTTAGAAATACATTTGACCATATAATTTTTAATAAAAACATTAAAAATCAATATTTTTAAAAGGCATCATAATATTAAATGAGAACATGCGTAAGTGAAAACGTTATAATTTTATTGGATGATTATTTCACTATTATGAGTCACCTAAATTTAATTATGACTCATCATTAATCCTCTTCGCTCATATGTGACTCATCATTACACCTAAGATTATACTGTTGTTTCGACAAAAGCTTAAACTTAAATAAAATAAAAATATTACTATCCAATTCATTTCGTAGATAACCCAATAAATTAGTCAAATACTCTAAAGTACTCAAACCAGTAGACTATTATTATATACAAGTATAATCACTACTATTATACATTTTTAACAAATAATATTGTGTTAATATATGACTATATACAAATTTATCATGTTACAAACTATATATTATAAATTTCACATTTATAAGAATTGTAAGTTCTATGTAAAATTTTAAAGCATGAGATTATTTTTTTATAAATATTTATCATATATTTATTTTTATTCTGAATTTGATATATGGTATATATATTGTATTTATAAGTTAAATTGTTTCTAAATAGTTTTTATAATAAATAATATGATAGTTGTAACATGTTGTATATGAAGAAGACGCAAACTCTAAAAGGAATTCTGGTAAAGAATATGGAGAGAGGGAGGGAGAGGATCTCAGGAGAGCTTCGAGTCAAGGACTCTGATTGCTAGGGAAGTCCAGACGAATTAAGAAGAAAGAGATTGATGGAAGTAGCAGCCAAACCGTAAGCAACAATAGGAACACAAAGATTAGTAGTTCTACCTTACTCTCCTCATAGTTTGGCAAACAAACTGGTAGAACAAGGGATAACTACTTTGTTTTTATTGGAAGAAATATTATTGATTGATTGTAATTATGTAATTGAATATAGGTTGGTGATATGTTTGTTGTTTTCAGATAAAAATACCTAAAATTAGTCTGCTTATTTTTAATACTAGTATAAATAGGTAGAACTTATTCTGACTGTTTTTTTTTGGTTGTAGGATTCTAAGAATGAACTGAAATCAATAAACCAATAAAAATGTACTTCACGCCGATGGAGTATAAGAGAAATATAAAGCTATTGAAGAGGTGTTTGAAGCTTTGAAAACCTCAGATAATTTAAACCCTCCGCTCAATATGGTAGAGAGGAATTGGTTTGTGAAAAATCCACAGTTCAAACACATATTCCACATGCCAAAGGAAAAAAAACCACAAGCTTATGGGCATTTGGATGCTCCTTCTTATAAAATGACTCATTATAAGAAAAACAAAAACAAGCTTGGTCTGAATGTGAATGGTTGCCCCATCCACTATGTTATTAAGGAACACACATTGATAGCAAGATTAGACTGTCGAAATTATCCAGCAAACTACAAGCAAGTCCGAAGCATGAAGTTTGTGAGAAAGTATTTTGGTACTGAAAAAAAATAAGATATCAAGATGTTAAAGCGACGCTTAAGGAAATGGAACTTTCTCCAGATAGGTTGAAGATGGCGTTCTTGTATTTCTTATCCAACATTACTATCGGTCAGAGAATGAGTGAAGCAGATGCCCATTTTGTGAAGCCATTCATTCTTAGAGTGGTGGATCATCTCAATTTATGTAAGGCATTTCCTTGGGGAAGAATTTATTTTGAATACATGCTAGCGGGATCTCGCACACAATGTCTCATTTTGGAGGGGTCGTTAAGGAAGGTACAATACGGCTTTATGATTTATGTATTCCCGTGGAGGTAAGTTTTATTTGGTGGTATATAGTCAATGTAACTCTTACAATTTATTCGAGGAAAGTTTGGAATTAGGGGAATATTGGGATAACCTGTGGTAGGCCTTGATAAAAAATGTTCAAGGATGTGCAAATCAAAATTCAAGAACAGTGAAATGAAATGATTTTCCTTTTACAATATAAATGAAGAACGTCGGAAAAAGGAGGTCAGTTATAATTTCATTATGAATATTTCTGGATTTCTAGGTTCTGGTAATCTTTTTTGCTTGTTAACATTGAAGGAAATTGAGAGCATCATGATCGAATCTGATAAAGAAGAACGCTACAAGGTTGAACAGTATGAAAAATGACATTGATGAGAATAAAAATAAAAATGGGAAAGAAAACGAAGAAGAAGAAGAATCCACACCCTAGATGGCAATTTGAACAAGCCAATGACAAGGTCAAAGAAGCAAAAATGAGCCTCACACCATAGGAAGCTTATGTTGCATGTTGTTTCATTTCACACTGCTAGTAGAACTAAGTAAAACTTAAGTTGGTTGCTGTTTGAATTCGTACTACTAAAAAAAATGGTGTTTGTTGTTTCTTATTCGACTTCGTGGTATTACTAGATAAAGTCCGTATTGTTTTACTAGTATAACTATATGAAACTAGGTGAAATGGTACAATCAGGTTTTATCCTTTAATATATACTGCAAGTGCACAGTGAACCGCAATAGTATTTGAGGGATCAAATTACAAGGACCAAGGTTACACAATAACTCTTCGAGAGTAAAGTTAAGCTAAATGGCTTTTTTTGGTAGTTTTCAGTTTTAATAATGTAAAAGTAGAAAGCAAAGAATGATGTAAACTTATGAATAAAAAAACGTTAGGTCTTGGGAAATTGACATGGTGTGTTATTTATTGTTTTAGCAGGGTATAAT
>CAJHQP010010805.1:0-17302 GCA_905132765.1 Moricandia arvensis
TAATTTTTTGACCTTTATAAAAATTTGTTTTTCTCTGTTTCATAATCTTTTTGGTAAAGACCAAGTAAAGTCCCGATCATCTTTGATCGAAGAACTCGTGGGTTTAAACACGTTTTCCGCTTTTAATATTCTGAAATCCCAATTAATACTGAGAGTTGCTTGCTTTTCTCTGGACATTCTTGAGACTTAATTTCAAAAAGAGGCAACCTTTGCTTTCTTAGAGATAAAGGCAGAGTTTCTCTTCAAATTAGGTTTTGAGTTGTTGGTTAAGCTTTGTTGATTTTGGCAGGTTTAGTAGAGTTGGAGCTCCTCATATAGAGAAGCGTTTCAACAAAAAGTCTGTACGAGAATTTGTTTAAGCTCTCCACACTTCCGTCAAATGGGTGATATGGAGGAAAAGGTATGCAAGTGGTTTCAACTGGAGAAGCCTTGTCATTGTTATCAAGCTCTGCGTCCTGTGCAGATGTTATTGCTCAAGCTCGTTTCTATCGTTAAACACAAACACGGAATCTTCTTGTTTTGTTCGACCGCAGAATTAATGTTACACAGTTCACGACCTTACACTCATGAACTACGAATTTTGCAAGGGATCAAACGAGAACGAAAGTAAGAACAGGAGCACACACAAAGAATAATTGATTACCCAGAGTTCACCGATGTGGCTACGTCTCTGGAGCCTGGCAAGGCAAATCACTAACTCTTCCAAAATCACAAGATTGTTGTGACCTAAATTTGTACCCCTAATACAGTCTCCTTAGCCGTCACGTTAACTCAACGTCGACTCTCTACTCTCTTCTTCTTTTTAACCTAATAACACACAAGCTTTGCTTTTATAATTAAGCAAAGTTAGTTACAACTGATAACCGATTTTATCAACCATAAATCATTGAGTTATAATAACCTAGACATTAAACCAATGCCCTATAACCCAATTGTCAATCTCGACTTGGTTTAAGCTCCAATATTGCTGATTCTTCATCACCAAAATAACAATCTCCACCTTGATGCCTAATCAGCTCTATCTGCAATCACCATGTTGCCAACTCGTGTACTTGCCAGGCAAAACACCAAACACCTTAGTGCTTGGCCACTCCGAGAACCCTCAGAGCTGCTTCAAACTTCTTCACAGGAATAACCTTGGTTAAGGTTAATATGTCTGAAGAGTTCTTGGAAGTGTGAATCTTCTCAACAGTCACATCCCCTTGCTCAATGATATCTCTGATGAAATGAAGTTTCCTACTGATGTGTTTAGTCCGTTTGTGATGAACGTTATTCTTGGCTAAACACAACGCACTCTGCGAATCACACCAAACTGTCACTGAGTCTTGCTCAAAACCCATCTCCTCAGACAAACCTCTCAGCCGAATTGCCTCCTTAACTGCTTCCACAAGCACTATGTACTCTGCCTCCGTTGTAGAAATAGCTACCACAGGCTGCAAACCAGACTTCCAGCTAATGACATTCCCTCTAGCTGAGAAAACATAACCAGTAATAGACCTCCTCTTGTCCAAATCTGCTGAGAAATCAGCATCGCAGAAACCTTCTTTCTTGAAGTTTTCTCTCTTTTTGAACACTAGCTTGTGATCCTTTGTTCCCTTCATATATATCAGCACCCACTTAACAACTTCCCAATGCACCAAACCCGGCCTTGACATATACCTGCTCACTAACCGCACAGCATAAGCAAGATCACATCTCGTTCCAATCATCGAGTACATTATACTTCCTATGGCCTTAGAATAAGGCACATTCTCCATCTTTGTTTCTTGTTCTCCATCTTCAACAACTTTCAGCTTAAAATGAGAATCAACAGGAGTAGTAACCGCATTAGCATCACTCATGTTAAACGTTCGAAGCACCTTTTCAACATAGCTTGACTGAGATAATGTCAAAAGTCCACCTGCACGATCTCTATTTATATCCATGCCGAGAATTCTCCTTGCACAACCCAAATCCTTCATATCAAACTTTTCACTTAAGAGTTTCTTCACCTTCTCTATCTCCACCATGTTTTTAGAAACCACCAACATATCATCTACATAGAGAAGTAAGTAGACATACGTTCTTCAGTCACTTCTTTCACATACACACAATGATCAAACTCGCTTCTCTTGAATCCAAGTTCTTTCATGAAACTATCAAAGCATTTGTTCCATTGCCTTGGAGCTTGTTTGAGTCCACACAAGGATTTCCTTAGATGACACACGTAGTCTTCCTTGTTCTTCACACGAAATCCCTCAGGTTGTTCCATAGAAATTTCCTCCTCAATATCCCCATGAAGAAATGCAGTTTTAACATCAAGCTGTTCAAGCTCAAAATCGAGGTTGACCACAATCGACAGTAGCAACCTTATAGACACATGTTTTACCACAGGTGCAAATATGTCATGATAATCAACACCTTCCTTCTGTGAGTAACCTTTAGCCACGAGTCTTGACTTGTATCTTGGATCATCTGTTTCTATTAAACCCGGTTTCAGCTTGTACACCCATTTGCATCCGATGACCTTCTTGTTTTTAGGTCTCTTAACCAGATTCCAAGTCTTGTTCTTTTGCAAAGAACTCATCTCTTCTCCCATATACCCATTCCAAAAATCAGCTTCACTACTATTCATAGCTTCTTTATAGTTTTGAGGATCGCCTGCAACCACATCTTCAGATGCAATAAGTGCAATGCTGCAGAAACCTCATAATCATCAAACCTTGAAGGTGGAACAATTTGTCTACGAGGTCTATCTCCGGCTTATCTATAACTCCCTTGATCTTCTTCATGTTCTGACTCTGATTCTGAATCCTCTGAGACTTCTTCAGTCTGAACATTTTCTCCACCTGAAACCTCAACCATACCAGCATTCAATGAAGTTTGATATGTCTGAACCACAGTTTCATGTTGAAAAATAATAGGATCTACTGCAACATCCCCTGCAACAGCTTCTTTCTTCAGCGCCTTAAACACAACATCCTCAGTAAACAACACGTTTCTACTAACAACAAACCTCTCTTCATCCAGCAACCACACTTTGTACCGTTTTGTACCAGCCGGATATCCAGTGAATACACCCTTGATCGCCCTTGGCTTTAACTTGCATTGATCCTTGTGTATATAGACCACTGATCCAAATCTCCTTAGGGGATTATAACCTGGTTTCCTTCCCAGCCACAACTCTTCTGGTATTGCATTATCAATCGCAGAGGCAAGACTTCTGTTGATCAAGTAAACAGCTGTAGACACAGCTTCTTCCCAGAACTCTTCTCTTAGTCCTGATTCATCAAGTAAACACCTTACTTTCTCCATGATGGTTCTATTCATGCGCTCAGCAACGCCATTCTGCTGTGGCGTATATGCACACGGCCTGTGCTTTTCGATGCCTTCACTCTTACAGAACCCATCGAACTCCAAGTTACAAAACTCCAAACCGTTATCTGTTCTGAGACAGCCAACCTTCTTGTTGATTTGATTTTCAACAAGCTTCTTCCACTCTCTGAACTTACTGAATGCTTCACTCTTATTCACCAAGAAAAATACACATATTTTCTGGTAAAGTCGTCAATGATTGACAGGAAATACTTCTTCTGTGACAGACTTGAAGTTGTATTTGTGGAACCCCACAAATCAGCATGAACATATCGCAACGCTACACCTGAATCATGCCTTCCTGAATGAAAGCTAAACTTCTTATGCTTTCCCATGACACAACTTTCACAAAAAGTCCACACTCCAATCCTTCTTTTATCCAGGATTCCTCTCTTAGCAAGTATATGTAAACTCTTGATACTGAGATAACCCAATCGTTTGTGCCAAAGACTGGTTTCATCCTTTGACAGTGACAGAGTCTTCTTCTGCACACTACTATTCACTTGCCATGCAACAGTCTCACCATCGAGCAAGTAGAGTGAGCCACTCAAAGTACCCTGAAGTGCCAGCTTTCCATTTTTGTAGAATCTGGGTTTCCCTTCTCCACCTGAGTGTCTAAAACCAAGCGTATCTAGAGTACCAGTGAAGATAAAGTTTCTTCTTAGCTTCGGAATGTACCTCACATTTGTGAGCAACTTAACAGTTCCTCCATAGGTCTTCACATTAACCGTCCATATCCCTTGAACCGCTACAGCATTGTCATCTCCCAACAACAATTGTCCAGTATTAAGCTCCTGAAACTGATCAAACCAATCTCTTCTTGATGTCATGTGATAGGAACAACCTGAATCGAGAATCCATTCATCCCTATGCCGATTTTCAGACACAAACAAGGCATCATCTTTTGGATCCACTACAACAGCAGCCTCTGCAGATGCATCATCACCATACTTCTTCTTACGAGCATAGAAATCCTTCTTCACATGCCCCTCTTTGTTACAGTACCAGCACGTGAGTCTAGAACCTGAGCCAGACCTCGATCTTCCTTTTCCTTTCCTACCACTGACACTCGACATCTCTCTCTCTTATCAGGTCTGCCACGAAAAAAATAAACATAACCTTCATCTTTTCTCCGCGAAGAACCAGACTCTTTCATCTCTAGCTCCTTTGACCTCGCAGCACTCGTGACTTCCTCAAGGGACAATCTTTCCCTTCCATACTTGAGTGTTTCTTTCAAGTAACTGTACTGACTTGGAAGTGATTCCATCAGGAGAATAGCCTGAACTTCCTCAGGTACCTGCACATCCACACTTGAAAGATTTGAAACTATCTTCAAGAAATCATCAATATTTTCATCAATTGACTGAGACTCTTTCATCTTGAATGTATAGAATTTTTGTTGCAAGTGTATCATGTTCGGTAAAGACTTAGAGAGATACATTCTTTCCAATGTGGACCAAGTCGTCCGTACATGCCTCGATCTTCCTCAATACATGATCGCCAACATTCAGGATGATAAGATTCATCGCCTTCTCAGACCTCCCTAACCTCTCCGACTCTTCCCTCTGCAACCTTTCTTTGAACACATCTGCATCCTCGTCTTTCTTCATCACAGACTTTGGAATTGATGTTTGCTCCATCAACACATCCTTCAACCCCAACACTGAAAGATGAGCAAGCATACGCTTCTCCCACAAAGAGAAATCCCCTTTCCCATCTAATCTCTCAACTTCGATCCTTGCGTTCACCATTGATTCTATACCCCCAAACACAGCAACCTTGAATCAACAACCTTGAGCTCTAATACCACTTGTTATTGTTCAAGCTCGTTTCTATCGTTAAACACAAACATGAAATCCTCTTATTTTATTCAACCGCGGAATTAATGTTACACAGATCACGACCTCACACTCAGGAACTACGAATTTTGCAAGGGATCAAACGAGAACGAAAGTAAGAACAAGATCACACACAGAGAATAATTGATTACCCAGAGTTCACCGATGTGGCTACGTCTCTGGGGCCTGGCAAGGCAAATCACTAACTCTTCCAAGATCACAAGATCGTTGTGACCTAAAGTTGTAACCCTAATACAATCTCCTTAGCCGTCACGTTAACTCAACGTCGACTCTCTACTCTCTTTTCTTTTTAACCTAATAACACACGAGCTTTGCTTTTATAATTAAGTAAAGTTAGTTACAATTGATAACCAGTTTTATTAACCGTAAAGCATTGAGTTATAATAACCTAGACATTAAACCAATGCCCTATAACCCAATTGTCAATCTCGACTTGGTTTAAGCTTCAATATTTCTGATTCTTCATCACCAAAATAACAGCACACGATGGAGGAAAAGATTGGCGAAGTTTCCGGCAAAGCATATAGTGTCACTACTCTCAACAAAATTAGAGAAGAACACATCATAGGACATTGTGGATCAAGATAAAAAGACACATCTTATTGGTTTTATCTATATTATTGTTGGGTTTTGGTTTAGCCTCTTGTATTGAGCGTAAATTTAACAAAACTACTTGTACTCTTGGGCCACTGGCCTTTAATATAAGGTTGACAAAAAATGAGAAGAGAGGTAGCTTTGTTGTCCAAATTAACTTATTCTCTTACACAATCCAAACCTATCTATAGGAGACAAATCGGTTGATGTATGGAAGTGGGAGGAAGATATTTACAAAAGTAAATATTAAAATATCTTAGATGGATAATCATTATATTTTTGATTATTTTTTAAAACACCATTAGTTATTCATTTTGTATTACGTATTACCTTGTTAAAACATAGTAACACAAAAATCTGATAAGATAAAAACCATGACGAGGAAAAACGTATTGTGACGTAATCTTCCCTTGAGAATAATGGACATATCCTTTTCTTTATAAGTCACGCAAATGCCGCATTCTACTGTCGTACACGTGCTTTCAGAATGTCGTAGTGGGAAGAGCTTTTATACAAGTCATCTGGGTTGTCGCATGACCGTACATACTCAATGTTCGCTTTTTGAGTTTTTTCGAGCTCTCGTATGTACACGAAAGATCTTGAAAAGATGTGCTTGGTTCTGGTGCTCTTGATATAGCCTTTTTGAATCAATTTGTCTTCAAATATTCTCGTTTACTCTTTCATGTCAGCTATTCCACTTGTTTCTTGTATGTGGTGATTTATTAACCTAAGTCACACACATTGTCGACATGCTTCGTGAAGTGAAATAGTTTATGCATGATTTGAAAAATTTGTAACCGGAGTTTATTTCTGAGAACGCTAAGAGATCGTGGTTCCACCAATGTAAAAACATACCCCGTTTGCGATCGAGCTTTATGAGGATATAATAAATATCCTGCATCTGCAAAGCCAACCATAGCAAACTATGGTTTTCTAAAATAAATTGACCTTTAGTCAATTGTAACTTAGAGGTGCCATAATATGTGCTTAAATAAATTGACTTTTAGTCAACTGTAACTTGAAGGGAACTTGAAGGTAACATAATAGGCGAAGAACTATATCTTGCGAGCAGGTTAGTAGCAAAAGCAATATAAGTTCTAGTACAATTTGCAAGCTATAAAAGCCCATCGATAGCACTCATATAAGGTACTTCAGGAACTAATATTTCCTCGCTACTTCACATGGTCTAAAAGGATCTCTCTCACCATCAAGAAGTCTATTTACCATTTGGATACTCAAATGAATTTCTTTGTCCAAATAAAAGAGTGTCAATAACATTTTCGTATATTTTGATTAATGCACAAAGATCCCTTTTCAGAAATGCTCCATCTGGAGCCATGACAAAAAATTGTCTTTCCGAGATCTTTCATTTCGAACTATTCTTTCTTATGAGTTAGTGCATCATTTAGATGCTTTTGAATTCGAATAATGTTCAGGTCATCAACATATACAACAAAAAGCCAGATCTGAACAAAAACGCATAGACATGTCGCATTATTCATATATTATTTTCTCTGTAGATATTCACTTAAGCGACTGTACCCCACATGCGTCTGGATTGTTTTAATCCATATAGTGATCGCTGTAACTTGACCAAAAAAAACTCCCTGGATTTTATTTTCAATGCCTCTAGCATTTTCAATCGTTCAGGGAGGTTCATGTATATATCATTTTCAGTGATCCATATAAATATGCTGTCACAATGTCCATAAGATGCATTTCAAGACTTTTTGATGTAAGACTCGGAAGAGTCTCTGGAAGGGTGGTGAAGATGGATCCTCAAGCTGGATTTCACGCACTCTCTTGAGAACAAAGGATGGTCGAATGATGGACACTTAATCAGAAGAAGGATCAAGTGTGGATGGGATCTAACAAGCTGGCTTGCATGCTCTCTCTTGTTGGATCATTTGATGATGTAGTTGATGGAACAAAGAACACCACAAGGATGATGATGGATCCTTGATATAGTTCAAGACTCTGCTTACTTGAATCTCACAAGGAAGAAGAAGTCGGTTGCGTCTTGCTTAGGGGGCAAACTGACTCATATATTGATCTAGGTAAAAGTTGTGTCTTACAATGGCTGCGTGTGGGAATTATTAATAGTCCTTCAGCCTTGACCTAATGGTCGACTCAAGAAAAGGAAAAACACTCAAAACGACAGGACTTAGAGTTTAAAAGAAATAGAAAACTAACATTGCCCGGTTTAAGACCAAAAAGGAAAGTTGCAAAAATAAAAGAAAATATGGCCTCAGCTAAGTTTTGGCCTCGAACCCTGGTTGTTTGTGGGATGGGCGAGTTCTAGGAACCACTAGGCTGACCCATCTCACCTGCACAAAGTGTAAATAAAGTAAAGATTTTCATTGGTTCAATGTTGGTCTTCTTTGCTAAGTAGTTGATCTTGAGGGCGTCTGGACCAATCTTGATAGGACTCTTGACGTGGTCTTCTACTTCTGGTTCTTCAATACTTGAGTCTTTGAAGTCTTCATTCTTACTCATGTGGGTTTCATCAGAAATGGGGTCTCCTTCCACATCCATTCCTGCCACATAACCATCTTTGTCAGTTCCAGCCAAATGAGCTTCCTTACCTGGAGTGATATTCAGTTGCGCAAAGGCATTGCTCAAGTCATCACTTAGTTTGTTAATATGCTCTACTTTGGTGGGTTGAGCTATTGGCATGTCTGGTGATTCATCCATGTTGTCAAGGATAGCTTGGACGGCTAGTATGTAACCATCCTTAAGTCTCCTAGCCTTGGAACGTGTCATGGGACCTTCTGTGACCTTAGGAATGGTTATGGGATCTTGGTTCTGGTCCATGACATCATCATTACCTCCCCCTTCAGAAGGTTTTGACCTCAAAACTGGTTCATCTGCAAGATAAGGGGACAAGTCAGCAACATTGAACGTATGAGAAATGTTGAACTCACAAGGAAGTTCTAGACGGTAGGCATTGTCATTGATCTTTTCCAACACTCCGAATGGGCCATCTCCTCTAGGTGCTAGTTTAGAACTACTTTTCTGTAGGAACCTCTCGGTTCTCATATGGAGCCAGACCCATTCTCCTGATTCAAAGGTCATCTCCTTGTGTTTCTTGTCAGCTCTCCTCTTGTAATCCTCAGTTTTCTTGATGATGTTCTCTCGGACCTTCTGGTGTAGCTTCCTCACAGCTTCCCCTTTCTTTAGGCCATCCTGATTAACTTGCTTAACTTGTGGAATTGGCTTAAGATCCAGAGGGGTTAGTGGATTGAAACCATAAACAACTTCAAAAGGGGACATCTTAGTAGCAGAATGAGTAGCATGGTTATAAGAAAATTCAATCAAGGGTATGCAATCTAACCAAGTATTCAAGTTTCTACCAAGTGTGACTATATGTAAGGTAGAGATGGTTCGGTTTACCACTTCAGTTTGTCCATCTGTTTGAGGGTGGCAGGTCTTGGAGAAGAGTAGTTTGGTACCAAGCTTCTTCCACAGGGTCCTCCAGAAATGGCTCAAGAATTTAGTGTCTCGGTCAGACACAATGGTCCTAGGTAGCCCATGTAAACGCACCAACTCCTTGAAGAATAGGTCTGCGGTTTGGGTGGCATCATTGGTCTTGTCACATGGTATGTAGTGGGCCATTTTGGAGAATCGATCCACTACCACAAAGATTGAATCCTTGTGCTTGATCTTGGGTAAACTTAAGACAAAATCCATAGAAACATCATCCCAAGGAGCATCAGGGATTGGTAAAGGTAAGTATAGACCATGCGGGTGTGACATGGATTTGGCCTTGTGGCAAGGTACACATCTAGCACATTGTCTCTCCACATCTCTCTTTAGGCGTGGCCAGAAGAAATGATCAGTTACAATAGCCAAAATCTAATCTACACCAAACTGACCCATAAGACCCCCACCGTGTGCTTCTTGAAGGATGAGGTCCCTCATTGAACACTGAGGTATGCAAAGCGTCTTGTCTCGAAAAAGAAACCCCTCATGCAAGTAATAGGCTTGGAAAGCTCCTTTTTCACATGACTGAAAAGCTTCCTTCAACTCTAGGTCCTCTTGGCACAACTCCTTAATGTGTTCAAACCCCAGTACCTTTGCATCCATGGTGGTGATCAAGGCGTGCCTCCTGGATAAGGCATCAGCAACCACATTTTCCTTTCCCTTCTTGTACTTGATGACATAGGAGAAGGTCTCAATAAACTCCAGCCACTTAGCATGTCTTCTCTTAATTGATGTCTGACCTCTTAGGTGCTTGAGAGTTTCATGGTCGGTATGAATGATGTATTCCTTGGACAGCAAGTAATGTTGCCATGTCTCTAGAGCCCTAACCAATGCATACAGGTCCTTATCATAGGTAGGGTAGTTGAGGGTTGCGCTACTTAGTTTTTCACTGAAAACGCCACTGGCTTCTTCCTCTAGTGCAGTACAGCCCCTATGCCCACTCCGGATGCATCACACTCGACCTCAAACATCTCATCAAAGTCAGGAAGGGCTAAAACTGGTCCCTGGGTCAGCTTGGTCTTTAATGTTTTTGAATGCAACGTCTTGAGCGTTTCCTCCATGAGAAAGGAACATTCTTCTTGATCACAGCAGTTAAGGGAGCAGCTATGGTACTGAAATCCCTAACAAATCTCCTATAGAAGCTGGCTAACCTGTGGAAACTCCTAACATGATCAATGGTGGTTGGGGTAGGCCATTCCTGAATGGCTTTGATCTTCTCCCCATCTACTTGGAGTCCCTCTTTTCTTACTACAAAACCTAAGAAGACAAGTTGGTCAGTACAAAAGGTACACTTCTTTAGGTTGGCATATAGACGTTCCTTCCAAAGTGTAAGTAACACAAGTTCTAAATGTTTAAGATGCTCATATAAGCCCTTGCTATAAATAAGTATGTCATCAAAATAGACAACAACAAATTAAATTATAAAGGCCCTAAGAACCTGGTTCATAAGGCGCATTAAAGTGCTTGGTGCATTGGTTAGGCCAAAGGGCATGACCAACCAATCGTATAAACCTTGCTTTGTCTTGAAAGCAGTCTTCCACTCATCTCCTTCACGCATCCTCATCTGGTGGTATCCATTCCTCAAATCAACCTTATGGTGGCTCCACTCAGTTCATCAAGCATGTCGTCTAGACGTGGGATGGGGTGTCTATACTTGATGGTGATGTTGTTGATGGCCCTACAGTCCACACACATCCTCCATGACCCATCCTTCTTGGGAAATAAAAGGACTGGCACAACACACGGACTTAGGCTCTCCCGGATGTATCCTTTGGCCATGAGGTCTTGCCAATAGCACCATGAGAAATCATAAGGTTAGTTTTACTTACCTGATCCTCCTTGTTCATCTTAGCTTGGAGCTCTTGCACTTCAGATGGGCTAAGAGGAGCTAATTTGTACTTGCGGTCCTTGAATTTGAAAGAGTAGTAGTTGGTTCGGCCATTGTGGAAAGTGGCTCGATCAAATTGCCATGGTCTCCCCAATAGGATATGTCCGGCTTGCATTGGAACTACATAACATAAGACTTCATCTTGATACTTGCCAACACTAAAAGGAATGTTGACTTGTTCAGTGACCTTCAACCCAGTTTTGTTGTCTAACCATTGCAACCTCTATGGACGAGGGTGCTGGGTTGTCTCAACACCTAACCTGTCCACCATAAACTTGCTAGCCACGTTAGTACAAGATCCTCCATCTATTACCAAGTTACATACCTTAGCTTTGATGGTGCAGCGAGTGTGGAAGAGGTTCTCTCTTTGAGCCTTCTCCTCTGGGTTGATGGTCACACTCAATACTCTCCTAGTAACCAACATTTCTCCAGTGTCCGGATACTCCACTTCTTCTCCTGACTGTATTTCTTCCATGTCAGCTTCATCTTGAGACTCATAGTCTCCATTGGTAGTGATGGTCATGACCCTCTGGTTTGGGCAGTCCTTAGCCATATGACCTCGCCCCTGACATCTAAAACAATAATATCTCAAGTTCTTTGTTTGTTAGTGTTCTTATTGTGTTCTTGTCTAGAACCTTTGTTTGGCTCACTACCTCTACCTTTGAACCGAGAATCAGCTGGTTTGTTGACATTAGATGCCCATGGTGTATTTGTTTAGGAACGTCCATCATTGGTTGTCTTGCGCTTGATGTGTTTCTCAATCTGCACGGCTAGATGCATGAGTTCATGTAAACCACTATATTGAGTCCTTTCTACCTTCCTGGAGATACGTTCTTAGAGTCCATCAATGAACTGAGCCATCAAAGCTTCCTCGGATTCCTCCAACTCCAGTGAATGCATTAGCTTCTATAACTCTTCAAAGTACTCCTCTACTGACTTATTACCCTGAGATAACTTGCGAAAACGTTTTTGTAAGTCTCTGTGGTAATAATCAGGAACATACTAGGTCAATAATAACAGTATGTATTCTTAACATTAATATGCAAAATAACCTGTTTCATTGACTAAATCTGAGCAACAGATTTAATCGGTGTATGTAATAAAAAAAAAGCGTTTTCTGCACCACCAATTTACGAAGCCAAATACTTAGATTCCACAATCGCCAAACAGAGATCATCTTTTGGAAAACTAATAGACAGACACATAAAGAAAATTATTGTTAAACATATGCTAATGATGATTGAGCTTCCTTACATGGACAAGAAGTATATTTAGAAATAAAAAAAATACATGTATGTAGATGAAACATACGCAGCTTCAAGTGTTGGAGGATTGATTGATAATATATCCCTATAAATGAAAGCATTACTCACACTTCATTCTTCTGTGAATAAACAATTGCCTTGAGAGTAAGTTTGCTACAACTTTTGAAACATAAGTATTAATAGGGTTCATGTATGTAGACGATCCATTTGAGATAATAATTGATGAAAACCTTCCAAAGGATACACTCTGAAATTGGTAGATAGATAAGCCTTGCTGCTATGAAACCGTGAAGCTTCAAAGACAAGGGATGTGGAGTGAATTGTCACACGAAGGATGCGGAAGGCCTCCGATATATCAACTCACTGTCCTAGGATATGATGCACCTAGACGACAATGAGGCTGACCCTCTAGATATGACGCACCAGAACAGATCGGTTTGATCCCTTGGATATGATGCACCAAAACAGATCGAAAATTTCCTGAAGGAACAAAACTGAGAAACACTCTAAAAGTTCCAAAAATAAAAAGATAGTTTGATTTATTTTAAAGGAGATTACAACTTATTTATAAGAGACTAAACTTGCTAACAAAGTTAGATATTTAATAGTCTAGGAAATCACAAAACATTGCATGGAGGAGAGAGAAGGTTCTTGAAACAAGCATTCCTTGCATGCAAGAGAGAGAAGCTTTCCATGCAATTTAATTTCTGATTTTCGTCACTTTTCTTGGACAGCAAAGAAACTACTTGATTTTGATTCTTCTTGGGCTTTTAACTTTATAAAAATGGGCTGGACATGTTAGGTAACATAATGGGTCAATTTTTTAATGTCTTTCATGTCCATAGCTTCATAAATCAGCCCAAAATCACATCATACTCCTCCTCTTCAAAAAGATTTGTCCTCAAATCTTGCTCTCCGAAGAAAGAAAAACTTGAGCACATACTTCCAAATGATCCAGCAAAATTGTAGAATAGAAATAACAAAACTCTTTTTTTTAAAGAAGATGAATATAAGAGAATGGTGGATAACAGAAGTGAATACCGCTTTCAGAGTGGCTCTGATACCAAATGATGAAAACCTCCCAAGGGATACACTCTGAAATTGGTAGATGGATAAGCCTTTCTGCTATGAAACCGTGAAGCTTCAAAGACAAGGGTGTGGAGTGAATTGTCACACAAAGGATGCGGAAGGCCTGCGATATATCAACTAACTGCCCTAGGATATGACGCACCTAGAAGAAACTGAGGCTGACCCTCTGGATATGACGCACCAGAACAGATCGGTTTGATCCCTTGAATATGACGCACCAAGACAGATCGAAAAGTTCCCGAAGGAACAAAACTGAGAAACACTCTCAAAAGTTCTAAAAATAAAAAGATAGTCTGATTTATTTCAAAGGAGATTACAACTTATTTATAAGAGACTAAACTTGCTAACAAAGCTAGATATTTAATAGTCTAGAAATCACAAAACATTGCATGGAGGAGAGAGAAGTTTCTTGAAACAAGCATTCCTTGCATGCAAGAGAGAGAAGCTTTCCATGCGATTTAATTTCTGATTTTCGTCACTTTTCTTGGACAGCAAAGAAACTACTTGATTTTGATTCTTCTTGGGCTTGTAACTTCATAAAAATGGGCTGGACATGTTAGGTAACATCATGGGTCAATTTTTGAATGTCTTTCATATCCATAACTTCATAAATCAGCCCAAGATCACATCAATAATCTTGTTTATTCAATATGAATTATTTTTTGATATACCTTGTTGTTTACAAGTTTATGACTATCATTTGGACCCTATTTGGACTATGTTATGTATGTCTAGACTATGTTTTAGAGTCTTTTCAGGTCAAGGTAAGTTTTGGATTATGGAGATAATTGAGCTTGGTAGGCATTTAGAGAAGATATCCAGTTGTTGTTCAGTCAGAGTCAAGGTCATGCCTCACCATCGATCGACGGTGCACACTTGTTGTCGGTCGATGGTCTACTCGCAAAGCAGATGGCCGACTCAAGCCCTAGTCAAGATAATTTACAAGAATACCACTGATAAGTTTTGACCTAGTCCTGACTAGTTTATAAGGTCTTGCCAGTGTTTAGGCAAAAGAAAAGACCACAACATAGATTATTTCATAGCATAATATTGTTTTAGAGATTTTAGTAGTTTTGGGGGGGGGGAAGATCTGAATTCCTTCAGATATTTGTATTGGAACCCCATTATCTATTTTAGGACTCAAAAACCTATTGTGTGCCTTCGCTCTCTTTGGATTCAATCCCGAAGTACTGTAATTTGACCTCTCTTGGTAAGAGTAGCTTATAGGGTTAATTTGAAAGATTGCTTGCTTAATTATATACCTTAACCCGCACGATGTCAAATTTGGTGCTGTTGCCGGGGAGCAAGGATCGCTACTAGATTTATTTTTAGGGTTTTGTGTAGGTTTTTCTTTTACTACAAATTACTGATAAATTCTTTTTTTTTCTTGTTTTTCAGGTGCATGCCTAGCAGTAACATAAGCCATAGGAACAAGGAATTACTCTTCTCAGACCCGTTGCAATCGAACGCTCAAACCGCAAGCAAAAGCGACTAGCATCGATCAAAGATAGCACTCGACCGCCGATCGACACTCGCACATCAATATCGATTGATAGTACCTCTTCGGCATCGATCGACGGTAACTTAGAAAGATGCTTGCGACACTAGTTGTGGTCCGAGATGAGAGAGGGGACTTGTATGACCTCAAAGGTCATCTGCGTAACACAACAGGTCAGAAGATTGATGAACAGGGAGCTGTGATCCCTGAACCAGAAGCAGACGCTGCAATGGCTCAATCTGAAGCTGCCTCCCAAGCTACTCAACGAACACTGGCGGATTACAATCGTCCAGACCAGTTCTATGCTAATAGATCCGCCATTCGTCCTCCAGTTTTCCAGAGGAATGATTTTGAGAACAAACCGTCCTTCTTTGCACTTGTTGCGTAGACACCCTACCATGGAATGCGACACGAACACCCTATGGAACACCTGAAGAAATTTGAGGATCTAGTTTTGGCTATCAAAGCCAATGGAGTCCCTAAGGACTATCTATTCTGCAAGGTCTTCAAGTACTCACACTGGATATGCTTCGCATTGGCTTAAGCAGCTACCACCAGGATCTCTGACATCGTGGACAGACATCAAGAATGCATTCATGCGCAACTTCTTTGATGATGCATGAGCAGAAAACTTGAGAAGCAGGATTGCCACATTCACACAGGAACCTGGGGAATCGTTCTGAAGCTCTTGGTTCAGATTAAAGTCCTACCAGAGAGACTGCCCACACCACGGCTTCAATGAAGTACAACTACTTAACACTTTCTTCAAAGGTATTGATCTGCAATTCCAGATGGCTTTACACACCGCTAGTGAAGGGAACTTGAACACTAGGAGGCCTGAGGAAGCAAATAGGCTTATTCATAAGTTGGCACAAGAACACTTACTATGAAAGGAAGAAATCAGCTCCATCTCTAAGCAAGGAGAAGATAGATGATGTCAAGGAAAAGTTAGACAGTGTTAAGAAATTTCTCAAGAAGCAAGAAGTGAAAACCCTCCAAGACGAAGATGTGGATGAGGATGTGAACTTTGTTGGTGGAAATGGTTATGAAAGACCAAGAAATCCAGGATACAACATGAACTCCTATGGTGGCAACAAGAATCAGAATCCTTAGCAGAATCCACAGCACCCGAAGCCTCAAGAAAGCAGGTTGGAAGCCATGGTTGATTGGATATTGGAGAAACAACAAAAGATGACTGTAAGCTTCAATGGGAAGATAAACTTAATGTACACCAAGCTCAGCACTAAGTTCAAAAAACTCAATACTCGTGTCAGGAAGCTGGAAAATCAAGTGGTCCAAACAAGTGAGGCCAGGCGTCGATTAAGGAAAAAGAAGAAGCTAGTCAGAAGCACCACGTAAATGCATTGATAGGTAAAGACTTTTTGCAAGAGGTGAAGAGAGAACAGCTGGAGAAGGAGATTTTCGTGTGGAAAGTGTCATGTCTTTTGGAAGTTCGCATTGGTGTCGTTTGAGGCCAGAGTCGGACCATCGATCAACGGAACCTGCAGAATCAGTCGCCTCATGTGAATCCATCAACGTCGATCGACGGCACGAAAAGAGCATCAATTCATGACCTCCAACAACATAGCCAAGTCGTCAACCAAGTCTAAGTTCCAACCAATTCGTCAGCCCTTCAAGGATGGAGAACTAGTAACATGATGCTAGTACACATGATCCCATAACATCATAGAGACACTCCAGAAGGAAGCAAAAGATTCCCAAACATCTTCGCAGATAAACAACTGGCAAAGAGATGGATGGCTTTGCAAAAAAAAGTTTCTAAAACTCCTTTAGATACTCCATTTGATGAAGCATATTATACTCACAGATTGTGAATGTTTTTCAGGGAATCTAGGGAAATAGAGAATGACATAGAGCGCATGTTTAATGACCTTAGGGAGAAACCAAAGAAGTGGACTACTCTCAAAAAGAATGGTGACCCTGGGAAGTTTTTGATCCCATGTTATATCAAAGGTCACGAGTACCCTAATGCCCTCTGTGAAACTGGATCAGCAGTTAGTATCATGCCTAGAGTGATGGTAGAGCAGCTAAACCTGAAACTGGAGCCTTATAGTGATTCTTTCACCTTTGTGCCCTGCTCCAAAGTGAACTCATAAGGGATGGCCAAAGATGTTCCAGTGCAGATTCGCAATGCCATAATCCCAGTAGACTTCCATGTGATGGACATAATGATTGATAGAAACTCCTCCTTACTCCTTGGAAGAGCTTTCATGGCGATAGTGGGAGGTATCTGCGACATGAAGACAAACAA
>CAJHQP010010806.1:0-17301 GCA_905132765.1 Moricandia arvensis
TTAAGTACAGTGTCTCGAAGCCAATGCCTCAACGGGAGGTGGACGAGTATATGCTCCATGACGTCAAAAAATGCGGCGGAAATATTTCTCCAGTTGCACAGTAAGAGAGAATGTTCTCATGAAGTTGTTCAACGACATCCTCTTAAGTGTACGTGTGCTCAGATCCTGAGAAAATGCTCCAATTCCTTGCATGTTTTCAAAATTTAAAACATATTAGTCATATTATTTGTGTATATATAAAGAATATAATAAGCATATGTTTATATATATATATTACCTGCAAGTGCTTCATGTACATTTTTGGCAGTAGCTCCGCAAATGCAAAGGGAAGTAGTCGTTGCAAAAGACAATGACAATCATGGCTATTCCTCCCTGAGAACTTTTGACCCTTTTTCAACATATCTCGAAGATTTGAACATACCCATCAGGAAACTTCACTTTGGATGCACCCAGTTGATAACACACGACCTTTTTTTCTGATGACAATCTGAATATCGGAATTAGAACTTGTCCATTGCTTTTTATATGTAACTCACTTCTTGAGCAAATATCAGGTAAGTCCAACCTTGATTTGATGTTGTCTTTCATATTTCAGGACATTCAATACTGTGTTCAGGAATGTTCTCACAAAAAATTTCTTCTCTATATGCATCACATCGAGGTTGTGACGTAAAAGAAGATCCTTCAATAAGGCAATTCCCAAAATATACTCTTTTTGTGCCAGTTGTGCTGAACTTCGTAATAATCAGGCCATATTACTGGGAACATGCCAATTACCACCACGAGAACGGTTTCTAGAGCACCGTAGTAATCGATTTGCGCTCGATTTGTTCCCAGTTAAATATGGAGGAGGAGTGTCTCTCACAACTTTTTTGCGCTGAACAATGTCTTGTTTCTCTCTATACGGATGGTGAATGGGAAGAAATCGACGGTGACAATCGAACCAACTTGTCTTCCTTCCAGTTCTTCAACTGAAACGCATCTGTCCTTCATTACATATGGACAAGATAATCTCCCATGTGTAGTCCATCCAGACAACATTCATATGCAGGAAAGTCACTTATCGTCCACAGAAGCATCGCTCGCGTCCGTAAAATTAGTTTTCGTTGAACAATCATACGTCCTCACCCCTGTGACCACAATCTTTCAACTCTTTTATCAGTGGTTGTAGAAAAACATCGAGAGATCTTTTTTGGATGGCTTCGGACCAGGTATTAATATGATCAGATGAGAAACTCTCGCGCATGCACATCTCTGGTGGCAGGTTGTATGGCGTAAGAAAGACTGGCCACAACGAATATTGTACTGCCTGACATTCCAAATGGACTAAATCCATCTGTGCATAATCCAAGATACACATTCCGGCTATTGCTAGCGAAAATCTGGATGCACATTGTTAAAATGTTCCAAGCTCTTGCATCTGATGGATGAGTCATCTCACCTCCGTCTGAGTATGCTCGGCATGCCATCTCATCCCTCGGCAGTCTCCTCAGATTGGTACAATCTTTCAATCTGTCTGTAAGTGGTAGGGTACCACATCCTTTGGTAAGGTACCCTATTACGCCCTCGTCCTTGTGGTTTGAATCGTGGCTTCTTTGCAAGAATCGACATTCGTCTAACTTTCTCATCATCTCCCCAGTAAATCATGCAATTTTCGATACAAACGTCTATCATCTCCGAAGCAAACCAAGACTCTAAACCAATTTCTGAATCCTCATAATAAGAATCAGCAGACACATTGTCTTCGCAAGATACTCTTAAATCAGTCTGCCCAAGCATCTATGCAAATTGTTCAGGCTAGATTGTGAGCGGTTTAATACTCATCATTCTAGCAGCCAACGACAATTTATAGAGAGACCTTCTCTACAACCACTGTTAAATTGGTTGATTCGCAGCATCTAACATTTCATAAACTTTTTTGCATCTATATTAGGTTCTTCATGAGCATCATCATGATGAGCTACAAATGCATCACCTACCATATCATGAACCCTATCATAATCTACCATATGTTCCTCTTGATGGTAATTATTTTCATTATGCAAATGATCAACCGCGGGTTCAACCTGAAAATTGCTATTACTACTGCTAGCTTCATTCCCACAATACTATAACCTTCTCCATGTTGAAACTAAATATAGTAATGTGGCGTGAAACCTCTATTTACTAAATGCTTCCAAACATTTTCTCGAGTGCTTAATTTTGAATTGTTGCATTTCCGACAAGGACAAAACATCTTACCGCTTTCTTGCGCGAGCGGTGTAGAATCTGCTTGATGCATAAATGTCTCCAGCCCTTCGAGATATTCTTTCGTCACTCTCCCGTTACCATCTTTGTGTGTATACATCCACCTCCGCCAACTCGAAAATATTTCTATCTCCGGACATTTTTTTCCTTTCACGCTTTCAGTTGTTTTCTCTCTTTTATTTTTCAATTTTTGGGGTATCTTTCATTTCAAACTCAAACACCATATTTATAGGAAAATTTTGGAACTGGTAGATGACATTTTACCTCCAATTTACGAGGAAAGTTGGTAAGTATACACCCAAAACAAACACGTTTACAACTAAAAACCAGTATGCCTCGTTGTTTCCTCGGTATATTGTTTCCACGTAAGGCTTACGAGGACTTTACGAGGAAACTCATTATGCCTCGTTAAGTCCTCGCTACATGACGTCAATTTTACGAGGAAAAATGTTTCTCGTTTATTAACGAGAATTCTACGTGTCTGGGGTTTTCCTCGTAACGGCCACGTAAATTACGAGGATTCTTTTTCCTCGTTAAATTTCGTAGTTAAAAAACAGTTTTCTTGTAGTGAAATTTGAATAATATTATATAAATTATTTAAATATTTTTATATTTTTTTAATATTAGATCATGAGTTAGCTCATTTAACTCATGATCTAGATGATCTGAGTTCGAGTTTACATATTAGAGCTCATATTATAAATGAGCTGAGCTGAGCTAGCTAATGAAAGGTCCGAGCTCACTGTGAGCTGAGCGAGCTAGCTCATTTTAATACCCTTATTCGGAATAAAAAAAAAAAAAACGGTTTGAAAATTATTTTGAAATTAGGAATCTGAGAAAATGAAGAGAATAATAGATAGTCGAGTTCTTTTCGTTACAGGAAGTTCATTTATAATTTTAAAGTTTTGTGATATGCTTAGATTTTATTATGGCAATAACTAATTTGTTTTTTTTAAAAGCATAATTATGTGTTTTTTATAAAGCTTTTGCTAAGTGTTAAAATCTGATTTGTTAAGTGACTTGTATTTTAGTATATATCAGAAATGATCATTATTATAATTTTTTTGATAATTGGTTAAATTAGTTTTAATTTATATTTTAACGCCACACTTTAAGAAAAAGTCTCTTACTTTTTTTTTATTGCATTTATCTAATATATCATATAATTTAAAATAGAGGAAATAGGTTATGTATCAAATTATATTCAATCTAAAATGTTTTTCTAATGATATTGGTTTTAATCTTTTCCACCACTGTTGCAAGAATTTGATATATTAAAATTAAAACTGATAAATATATCAAACTTTGATCGTGACCACAACAAATATTTTAAATTAAGGTGATGAAAAAATATTATGCAAAAAACGAAATTAGGTGACTTTAAAATATAAACACTACATGTTCCTTACATCGGTTCATAAAGATATTGTTTTTTTTTTTTTTTGGATAACCTGGGGGTATCCCAGGCCCATGGAGAGGCCCAAACTAATCCCCAACGGGAGGTGCAGTCCACGGATAGATCCTCTCTCCGGTATTCAAATGGGCCCTAAAGCATGGGCCCATATCCGTGTAAGGTGACTATAAACGTGTTGGCGTCTCAGTCCCGTCTCCTTACCACTCGACCACAATCACCCGGTCTTCATAAAGATATTGTTACACAGATAATTTCTAGAAAAGTGATGATTTTCTCAGACATGGGGTGTTTATGCACCCAAAAAGGTATAGAAGGATTAAAGTGATCGGTGCTAAGAATCTATGACATAGTCTGTTTTCTTATGCTGAATTGCAAGCATCCATTTAGACTATGAACTGTAAGATTACACCAAAAAAATTGATGGTAATATTTGCAACCAACTGTTGTGAACCGGAACAGTACAGTTATTTTAGATTTCTATTTTTAGAAGATATTTTATTTTACAAAGTTGTGGACAAAACGACTTATTACAAAAAAGAAGAAAATAGAGTACTAGTAGGGAATGAGAGCAAGCGGTCTCTCAAAGGCTATTACACATCTAGTTTGATTTTGTATTAATTCAAATGTTAACATATGATTTTTTTTTATTTGGCTCGCCAATGTTAAGTTATTTGATTTTGCTTTATGATTTTCAATTAAATGTTTTCATCATATTATTCTGGTATTTTATTATGATCTTAAAATGACTTATTTATTTGCTGTTTAGTGATCTATATTATTATTTTATTAAAAGATTGAATTGAATAATTCATCTTCTCTATTAAAGAGAAGTACAAATTTATCTACCATAAAAAAGTCATAATAGATCCATTTTCATAATTACATATATTGATTATATATATTAATTATTTGAATATATAAGATATCTAAAAATCTTAAGAACTATAAAGATATTAAATTACAAATTTGTTAAGAAAAATCTAACAAAATCTTACTAACATTTTTAAATATCTTTTAATTAATAAATTAAATAATTTCATAACTAATTCTATAATATTATTATAAATAATTTAAAATAAAAATTTATTTTAAAAATAAAAATAAAATTATATCTTATATTTATAATTATTTTTATAATATATTAAAATATAAAAATATGACTTAAATATGAAAATGAATTAATTTTTAAATTAAAATATTTTTAAAAAATACTTTCATTTAATAAAAAATAGTATTCATAAAAAGATTAAAATATTATTCACCATTTAAAAGGAGTAAAATTTATAAATTATGTAATATTTTATATAAAATAAAAATAAAATTGTTAATATATGCTAAAATTTTATATCTACAACTATATATTATCTATTTATTTATTTATTTTAGAATTACAATAACATATTATCTAAAAATGATTATACACAAAATATAACAGAATATAGCTAACACTTACTTTAAGTGCTATTTACAAAATATGTTATTCAAAAAATTTAATTTTTTTTAATTCATTTAAGAAACAAAAAATCATTATAATTATAAATTTAGTGTTTATTTTTTATTATGACAAAATATGTTGAAAATTTTATAAATAATCTCATCAAAATTTCAGCTTTTTATATAAAAAATGCATTAGTTTAGTAACAAAAAATCAAATATATTTTTTAAAGCTTAAGAGTTATAAAAATAAAAAGTTACCCGCACGGACGTGCGGGTCAAAGTCTAGTAAATATTTAAAATAATTGTGGAAATATGGATTGTTAGATATGCGAAATTTTCAGATTAAAACGAACCACAAATTTAACTATTGACTAGAAAATGGCATATCGCAAAATCTAGTTTTTTCAAATATCGCATCTTGTCCATTGTCCAGCTCTACATAATTTATCCACTACTCCAAGTCTGTAATGCATTCCCTTTGTAATTTACTAAAGTACTGTTATAATATTTTATTTCTTCCAATAAATAGAATTTTAGATTTTCCAAATCAAATAGGAGAACCATCAGAAAGTTTGGTATCGCATGGTATTTGGGAGTGTAAAATCCCATACTTGCATACCTAAAACTACGTAAACATCGAAAAAGACAGGAAAATCGTGAATAGATCGTTTGCCACCCGCTGTCTTCCTAGTGCAGCAAGTGGGGTCGTTAATGTTGTACAAGTCGGTTAAGTTGTCACATGCTACGACTGATGTAGGGTCCAATATCGTTCGTTATTTTAACACTGGGCCATAAGCCTTCCAATGGGTTTGACTAAACCGGTGAATGTAAGCCTCATCCTACTTAACTAATTCAGGTTTTGATGTTCCCAGGAAAATATAAGCTGGACCAGAATTGGTATCGGTTTAGTGAATTGGACTAAAAAGTTTAAAACATTTCTTCTTTTAGGATGGCCGACTACGATTATCTACAAAACATTATATACAATCAGTCATATACTGTCTACACTTAGGGTCTGTTTAAATTTTCTTTTAGGTATGAGCGGTTGCATGTCAAATCGGGTTTGATTCAGATTAAATCAGGTTGTGGTTTTTGGACATGACATTTAGACATATTGGAATATTTTTAAACTTCGATTCAGATTTAGCTTGGATATTCGGGTCTGGTTTGAATATAATAACACATCGTAAACTTGGCTGAATCTATTTTAAATTTGGATTCGGTTTTAGTTCATATATTGATTATCAAAATAATTGTTTATGACTTGAAAGTACACCTTTAATTTACAAATTTGACAAGATTAAGCAATTTTCAATAAGAAAAAAAGTTTGGTGGCATAATAAAAAAGTGGTTACTAAGAGAAGAGAAACAAAAACAAGTTAAACTAGTAACTTACAATCCTATAAATGTAAAAGGTATTATTTAAACTTTTAAATAAACTATTATTTCTTAAACTTTACAAAAAAACTTATTGATACTTAAACTTCAATATAAGTGTAAAACATAAAAAAAATATTTAACCAAATATCAAAAAAAATTAACATTACTATTTAAATTAATTATTCATGTAAATTTTTATTTGAGATCTTCAAATTTTTTGAATATTTATTTGGGATTGTGTTTAGATTTGATATTTTTCTTGTTTTTTTTTACTTTTTTGGGTACATGTTTGAATTTGGGTTCATTCCGGGTAAATTCAAGTCCTATAATACCATAAAAAATATCTAGTCAAATATTTTATGTCAGATTTGGTTTAATTTAGATTTAACTTTTTGGGGTGGGTACCGCTGGATTTTTGAGTTCTATTTTTGCACACCCCTAATATGGGGTGTGCAAAATCAAATAAGAAGTTTTGATTAAAATGAGTTGTTGAAGCTTTAATTTTATTAAATAAGAAGTTTTGATTAAAACCTTGTTGAATCTATTTTAAATTTGGATTCGGTTCTAGTTCAGATTTTGATTATTTAAATAATTATTTATGACTTGAAAGTACACTTTAGTTTACAAATTTTTATTTGAGGTACTCATTGAGATCTTCAAATGTTTTGAATATTTATTTGGGATTGTGTTTAGATTTGATATTTTCTTGTTTTAAATTTTTTTGGATACATGTTAGAATTTGGGTTCATTGCGGGTAAATCCAAGACCTATAATACCATAAAAAATATCTAGTCAAATATTTTATGTCAGATTTGGTTCAATTAACTTTTTGGGGTTAAACCGCTGGATTTTTGAGTTTGATTTTTTGCACACCCCTGATATGGGTCTCCGGCTGGTATAAGGGTGATGAACTCGATCAAGATGTTTTGGGTTTGATCTTCTAGTGTAAAACATTAATGAATCAATAATTAAAATTGTTGAAATTAAAGAATCTCCAACTCACTTCTATTTTCACCTCTATAATAGTATTTGGAGGCAAAATCACTACAACATATCTTTATTTGTGCCTCTAAAATAGAGATTACTATTTTTCATCTATTTATAGAGAAAAGCATAATATTCTTCTATATTTTGCTTTATATTTAAATATTTCTATTTTAGAAATATATATTAGAGCAAATTATTTTTAGTATAAAGTTCTTCTATTTTAAAGGTACAAGTAAAAGAATATATTTGAAGATGGTCTAAGGGAATTTCCACAAGATCAAAGATGTTAGGCATTCTTATTATTTAAATCTGATCTGTAAGAAAACATATTACATTAAATGCTAAAACATAAGCTATGGTCTGTTTTCAATTGGCCTGTATAAAAATGACCAGATTGAATTATGCTGGTCCACTCCACTACAAAATAAGAAAAATGGTTATCTAGAAAATCCTGATTTTTCTTGGGATTTGGTGCCCCACATATATTGCAAAACAATAATGAATCCAATACTAGATAACATATAGAGACATTTTCCAGTAAATTATCCACTAAAAATAAAAGGCAACTACTGTATTCTAAATCTTTCTCGTGATTATAGACTAATATAACTATGACAAAGATTTGTAGTAATGCAATTTATGTCAGTATTCTCTTACGTCTGTTATAGTTCGGATTTAAATTTTGGTGATTGGAAGAGGCTGTTGAAACTGTCGACAGTCATTTTTATTTCTACAGACTTTCTTTTGAAACAATCATGATATAACTTTTAAAATTGAATCTAAAGCCAAAACATTATAAAAGGAAATATAATAACTTTAGAAATCAATTTTCTTTAGAGATTTTGTTATTGTTTAAAAAAAAGTTTAAAGCAAAAAAAAAAATCAAAACCACGGCTAAAAATCCAAAACATAAATTTTAGAGAAAAAACATAAAGGCACAACTTTAATCAATCAAACCAATAATCTATATTGTTGATTAATAAGTCTGTTATAAATAGTCATGAATTATGGTTAGACCATTACGAATTAATGATTTTCTCTTTCTCATGTGATTGTAGAAAGGAAAGTTGATTTTACACAAATGAAAACAATATAATTTTCCTTAAAATAATTTTAACAGGACAACATGAAAAACGAGTATTAGACACTTTAATGCCAATATGTTTCGTGTAATGTCGCCATTCGACATAATCAACATTAGCTTTTCTTGTCTGTCTTAAAAGTTAGGCTAATAATATGAGAGAGACTGCTTCTCATTAGCGAGTAAATATTCATTAACATAATTTATAATACTCTTATATTTAAATATTTATTACAAATTTATATATCTTTAATAATATTTTATAGTACTCTTATACTTTTTAAACTAAATTAATCGGCACACACACATTGATATATAAACACACATTGATATATAAACTTAAATAATTTATGGTACGCTTATATATTTGCAAAATATTATACAAATAATTTATAAAATAAATATACTAATTATTTCATAACTATTTGATCCTATATTTGGTATTGATAAAATTTCTTTAAATAACTTTGAAATATATATCATATTATTTAACTATAAACTAATTTTTGAATAAATAGGTGTATACATAATCAAAGACGTTAAATAATTAGATTTAAATATGAATAAATAAAATATTGATTCATGTAATAAATATGATCAGATGACAAACAATATATATAATGTATTATTGGCTTAAAATCTTAAGACAAAATAGTTTTTACCAAAAAAAATCTTAAATAATATAAATAATAAAGTTCAAATATTAAAATGTCAATCATGTTTAAAAATATATTTTAAGATAAAAGAACATCCGCACGGTTGCGCGGATCAAAGTTTAGTTCTTTATTAAAATTGAAAAATTAAAAAATATATATATCTATATTATTAAAACTGAAGTACATTTGGGATTGTTTGGTAACATGAATAGCAATATAAATGAAAATTGTTTGGAAACATGGATAGCAATCTAAAAAAATATAATGCCCTTTTAGTAATTTTATTAATTATATTATCTTAACAATACATCACATCATTAATTATATTTATATTAATAATACATCAAATCATTAATTATATTAACATTAAAATAATAGTGAAGATTTTATTTATCAGTTAATCAATATTAATTTTGTGCAAATTATAAAAATCAAAAATGTAAACTAATCAGGTTTTTCATATAGTTAATAGTTCGGTTTAATCTGTTTTACTAGAACTTTATTTTATCTTAATTTCAATCGATAAAAAGTTATGTAGCCAAACACATAATTCAAAGACATATTTTATGTAAACAAAAAGAATAACTTAAATCAAAATAAACAAAACGTATTACATTTATTGTCACTTAATGTTACACTCCATAAAACTATTTTACCAAATATTTTTTTTTCTATTTCCCTTATTTTTGCCAAAGATATATAAAGTTTTTTAAAAGTTATTTACAAAATCAATTAGGTATGGACATTCGGGTACTCAATCAAGTATAAGTTGTTTCTTTCGGCATCATTTTTTTTTGATTTTGAAATTAGGCCCCGCTTGAATATTATAAATTTATGTGTGAAGTTCGAGTTGTGTCATCCCGGGTTTGAATGATCTTGATTCTTATTTGTAGAAACATAAAAATCTCTAAATAACCAATCTATCAACAACGGTTTCGTATATTTGTATCAAAATAATATTATTACCCGATTCAGTCAAATTTTTTTGAATACAATTAGTTATACAGCGACACATCTGAAATATATAAATTAATCATGAAAAATGAATGTCAATGGATAAAAACGTAAAAATCACTACTCGCGAAGACGCACGGATCAAGTTCTAGTTACCTATTAAAACATAGGCCACAGTATTTTCATGTGTCAATTCCACGGTGAACCATTCCTTAAAATATATATATATATATATATATAGTTATTTCTATTAAAATCTCAATAATAAATCAATATTTAACACAAATCTAATACCTTTATTAAATTATTTTCTTCTCTACGATATACCAAAATCGTTAGAAAGATTTAAAAACTCCCGCTTAATATCCCATATATTCAGTGCAATAATATCGCAATATTCCAATACTAATAATTTTCAGATTGATCATACCATGAAATAAATTCAAACCAAAAGAATATCATATGTAAACAAAATTTACATTTAGTTTATATATGAAATTCTGCAATATATTACGATCAACCATGTTCAACAATATTTGGTGTGCAGAAATATTAAGAGAAATAGAATTTCGTTATTTCAAACCAAATTGTATTTAACATATGTATACTAAGTTGAACTATAAATAAAAGAATATTAAATAATTTTGATAATATATAATTATAAAAATTGTATCTTAGTAGTGCAAAGAATAATGCATATAGTTTAATCTAAAATTAAATTAGAAATATTTTTTTAATATTTGAAGACGTTATTGTATTTGATTTTCAAATTATAAATTTATTATAGCAAAATATTGTAAAACTATATTGGCACGTATTAACAGCTGACAACAAAGTAAATTACTAGTCAAAACATAAATAATTATATATTAGTAATGTTCAACGAGACATATGAACAACAATGTTCTAGAGAAAGAATATATTTTAAATGTTTACTATAAATCAAATTTAGACACATGTGAAAAAAAGATTCCATTAGATAATCATAAAAATTTATCAATGACAAATGAGTTACATACGGTATCATTTTATTTACATGAATTTCAAACGAAGATATGAGCAACCAGCACCATATAGAAACATTCAAAAAACACAGCCCATCTTAAATTTGATCAATAAAAATGAAAAAAAAAACATTGGCGTGTATGCTCTGGTGTATATAGTGCTTATCAAATTAAATAAACGAAATTCTGAAAATTACATAAATAAGAGCTCTGGTTTTAACTTTTTTGTCAACATTATGCTCTGATTTTAACTTTTAACAAAAAAATCAGACTCCTATGGTATTGTGTATCTGTTCTGTATATGGTAGACCTTTATATTAGTGATTTTCTCCCAAACATATTATATCTTATTTCTTCAGATTTATTTTCTTGTATTTAAAACAGAAGGTTCCGAATGATAACTAATTTACGGAATCATAGTAAGATATTATTGCTAATCATGACGTCTATGGTAACTAACCATAGTTAAAAAAAAGTTGAAGAGGGGATGGAACAATTTTTTGATCTATTGGACCATCATTACTTTCCTTTTTAACAGATTTTCAGGTTGATTTTTTTTTGAATGAATGTAAAATTTTATTAAATCAAAACTTTAATACATCAAGTGCAGCTGCTTTGTGTTTAAATAATCAAAGTATTGACTATACAAAAGACAATAAGATTGCTTGTTTCTGTTTATGTTTGGGACGGTTCCAAACCAAGTGACTAGCCCTTACTCTAGATACTTGTGTCCCTGCCCTTTGAGCTGATAGCAGTCAAAGTCTTAATTTTTATTTAATCACAAATAAAACTACCAGCTACTCATGTTTTTTTTTCACTTCACCTAAGAGGAAGTAATAATTAGTAGTATAATAAATTACTTCAAATAGATTCTTAATAGACTTCTTTTATTTTCTTAACACACTTAGGTTTTAAAGCATGTGATAAATTAGATCAATAACATTAGGTAGGTTGTGTATATAACGCGATTAGGATTGCGTAGTTAGAGTCGGGTAGGGTCAAAAACAATAAGGAAAGTGGTAGCGATTGTCCTACAACGTGGGAAACTTTTTGCGATAAAAGCAAAATTAAAATCAATCACACATCTTTTGTTTTTTAGTTGGGTAGGTATATATAGCCTGTGAACTAAGAACGGTTAAAGCTTTTAAATACTCTCTTTTTCTAGGAACCACACGACGGAAAGTTCTATTAGCTTCCTCTTTAATTTTCTTCCCCATAATCAGGTGCTTTAATTTCCTCCCGACACGATATTAAAATCGCATTTATTGAAAAGTATCGTACTAACATCTGTTCTTCTACATCAAAAAAAGTTCATCTTATTAGTTAAACTTGAAGTGGTCTAAGGAAATCAAGTCGAATATAACAACCAACAAAAAAAAAAGCAATTTCATATGAAAAATTCTAGTAATCCAATTAAAAAAATCATCAATGTTGTTTTTTTCGCTAGAGATATATAAAATGTTGAAAGTGTGAAATTTCATAATGCTTCTATCTCCTTCAACTCTTTTGAAAAATTTAACCAACGATTAATCATAACAATTACATTCTTGCAGTCCATTCTAAAATCCTAACAAGTTGAATGACGAAACATATTTTTCATTATCCAAGCAAGTGTTACAAGCTTTGAGTGTAAAAACGTCTCTCTTCGTCTTTGATTTCTTTTTCCATTAGTTGGATTTGATAATAATATATATTTAGGACTGGCCCTCGATTAAAGCCCTTAAAATTGATGTTTTAGGTATCAAAATATATGGACAATTTAGAGGGCATGGATTTGTAGAAATTTATGTGGTGCAATGGTTAACCTTAGCATTAATAAGTTACATATCTTTGGTTTGAACTTAGATAGGGGCAGAAATTTTATTTTTGCTTTGGAGCACCATTAACCCCAAACCCATTTGGGGTATTTTTTTTATCTGACTAAAAAAACGAACCAATCACAGGCAATCACGTGTCAGTGGAGCAACTCTTTTGAGGGTGTTAGTGAGCCCCACCCCCTTAAGCAACCTAATTAGGGGCTATAACATAGCGGGTCGGACCTATATATACTAATGGATTTGGTTTTTCCAACACATTATATAACCGATGAAAATAATGTTTATACTAACAGAATGACCAATGTTTCAAATATTATTTAAATGATTTCAGTGATGTAGAAGTTTTTTCTTAGTTTTGTGATCAAGTATATACAAAGAACAAAAACATAACGTTAAATAATATTCGTTGAAAAGTGTTCAAAATTCTTATTCAATTAAGATTTATGTTGATATTTTTACCATACTATAATGGAATAAATTTTACTTCAATCCTAAAATAAAGTAACAAATAAAAAATTATTATTCCATTTATGAAATCTCATTTTAGTGCAAAATGAAATAAAAATTGAATAGAAACTGAACATTTTTACTCTAAATTTTATTTTATAATAAAAATAGAACGGAGTTGAAAATGCTCTGACAACAACTAGAACAAATCTAATCAAATGCTGTTAATGGAGATTAAGTTCTGCAAATAAGGAGATTCAGTTTGTATCACATAATTCAGAAGAAGCAACTGGAGATGTAGGAAAGTCTAACGAAACCAAGAGATGATAAGCGGATGATCCTTATTTAAATAGCTCAGACCATTCGATTTAACGGTTTTTGCTGAATACATTTTTCATTCATTAAAAGAAAGCTCGGACCATGGCGACAACCAGAAATGACCAAAACTAAAAAAAAAAGATAAATAAAGATAAAATAATAGGAGGTATCACGGGAGTGTCTCACCACCAAACACTATTCAGCCTAGTCTTGGGCATATTCTCCGAAATTCAAAAATCAAACTGTAACCGAACTGACAAAACTGAAATCGAAATCGGACCGAAATTTAGAAAAACCCTAACGATTTCTATATTTTTAAATCCGAAAACTGAAACCAAACCAAAACCAAATTGTGAACCAAACGGGTACTCAAATATTTTGAATATATTTAAATATTAATTATTTTATTTTAATATACATAAAATATAAGTTATAAATAAAAAATAGAGAAATGCCCTAAAAGATTTTTTTCACCAAAATAGTTTTCAAGGAGAAAATGATCAAAATAGATTTTATTAAAAGTATAAATATACATTTTTACCCCTTAGTTTAACTAATTTAGAATTAGGATTTAGAGTTATGAGGTGAATTTTTGGAGGTTAAATTTTAAAATTAAAAAAATAATTAAAATTCTCAAAACAAAAAAGTTTATTTCCGTCATCTTTTTCTTGAGTGTTATTTTTGTGATAAAAACTTTAAAATGGCTATTTGATAGATTTATCATAAAAATATTCCAAAAAAAAAAAAACTACTTGAAATAACCAAATATTTTTGTTTTTTTTTCCGGGTTTAACTCGAATATTTGGGATTTTTTTTCAGTTTTTGGAGCTTTAAACCCGAACCAAACCAGAATTAGTTATAATTCGTTTATACTTCAAGTTTTATAAAAAATTAAAAACCTGACCCGAACCGGAAATTACCAAACCGAACTGGTCAAAAAATATCTGATTCCTAAACGGTTCATAAGTACCCCAATCTGAATAATCTGAAAACCAAATAAATTAAACTGATCCGTACTAAAACTCCGAATGCCCAACACTAATTCAACCAGCGCAGGATTAAGGCTCTATAGTGAATCACCTGTTTGATCTTACGTAAACCATTGATACAGTAACATAATGAGCCAAAAATATAGAAATACACATGAATGAAGTCAAATTTATTCAGTTAAAATTTCTAACACAATCCGGTCAATTTCAAAACTAACATGTTTATCCTAGACGGCTTACCGGAAAATCTTCTCTAGTATTTTTGATATTTTTTTGTTAACAAAAAAAGTTGGAAGACTTCGAGAGAAGTCGTTTCTAGAAAACACACATAAAACGAACTGCAAAAATAACATCTGCATTGACCAGGAAACTTCCGTATAAGTCTTCTATGACCAAAAGACTTACATGGAAGGAAGTCTTCTAACGAACATATCTAGAAAAAAAATCAATTTTATACTTTCAACTAGTGAGATAACTTAATTAGCTTCTCCTAGCACACATAATTTCATCACTAAACAAATCCACTTGTTAATGATCAAGAATCATGAGTTTGAAATCTTACAAAGTTTAAGTTCAAAATTTTGAGTGTTTTGGTGGGTGAATATAGAGAGAAACTGAAAGATATGTAGTTTTTTAACATAAGAAATGAGATAAGACGATTGAAAAATCGATTTGTAGATGCATTAAGAGCTTCGAATTACTTGTGTATGGTGGTTAGTGTATTGATGACAATGACAATATTGCAAATTCTTGATGAAGATGAAGATGATAGAGTAGAATAATCATTTTCGAAAAATAATAATAATGCTATTTTTGTGAATATTCCAATTTTTTGGATGAATAGAACAAATGAAAATCAGAAAAATCATTAGTTAGTTTTGTGTTTGATTTTGAGTTTTAAATCATATTTGTAAAAAACTTCTAATTTTATTTTGTTTTTGTACTCAAAAATGGCTTGAGAGTAGTTTCAGAGAATATATAAATACACCAAAAAAGAAATAATATCAACTATTATAGAGACACATGCATGCAAATATATGGATAGATTGAATGATAGAGTGATGATCACGCTTCAAACAACAAACAAGATTTTTACTTTTCTTAATTACTAAACATACTTGAGATAGATATGATTAAGTCGAATATTTTAGAATTAGATAAATTGTTATTATAATTCGTCGATCATAATGAAGGAGAAAATTTGTTATTTTGTAGTTGGTTCTCATTGTCAAAAGTTATTTACACCAGAGTTGTGGAAAAATCTTAAAAGATGCTCTTTTTGAAAGTTGGGAAAAGGCTACATAAAATGTAAAAAGAAACATTATAATAACCATACTAACATTATTATTGTTTTTTAAATTAATATTTGTTTGTAGGCGGTCCATATTTTAGAAAGAGAAAATTAGATTCAGCACAAGGAATACCATGATTGATGATCAAGCAACGCATGGAAAGTTTTCTTTTGGAAACTTGTTAAAGAATTTACTTTCATCGTTCTTTGTTAGTACAATGAATACTCCTTTTAGTGGTAAACCATTTTCTATTTGATTTTTATTACAATACCACATTGCATTCGAACAATATATAACATATTCACATTTTATGATTATACAAGTGCACAAACTCATAATTTGTTTCTGAAATATTTAACAGTTTTATAAGCTAATATTTAACAGTTTTAGTATCAAAAGCTATTATTGACAGAAAAAAAAAACTAGAGAAATAGCTTCAACTACCACATTTCTAATACTATTTTTCATGTTTACATTAACCATACATATCCTTAGTTTTAATGAGGTAAGCAAACTTATAACTTTAGGGTTAACTAATCTAAACTTAGAGTTTAGATGTGAAGTATAAGAGAGGATTTTGGAGGAAGGAGTTTAGGATTTTAATAAATATATAAATAAATACTTAGAATTTAAAATAAATATTTTAAAAATAGTTTCAAAAATAATTATGGAATTTGAAATAAACAAAATTCAAAAAGAATCAAAAATTTCAAAATATTTTTATTAAAAAGTTAGAATTTGAAAATGTATAATTTGAAAACTATAAAATCTATTTTTAATTATTTATTTAAAAATATTCATATTTGTATATCAATAAAAAAAATAGAAATGTTTTTTTTTTGCCACTTCAGTGAAGAAGATATTTGTTGAAAATGTTTATTTAATGAAAGTAACCATGAATTACGGTACAACAAATACGGCAAACTTGAAATTTTCCCAAAAAAATATTAATCAAATTTAACTTATATGGCATATATATGATTCCTAATGTCCAAATTTACATAAATTAGGGAGTGACGGGTTGAGTTTTAGAAAGTGTAATTAATTTTAATTTTAATTTTATCAACCACCATAAAAATTATCAGTGATTTAGTTCGCTTTTAAAGGTACATCCATTTAAAAAATGATGTAGAAAATTTATTTATACAGCATTATTTAAAAAGCAGCAGAAAAATATTATAATAATATATTATTATTAACTCTTACAACTAATATCAAAAATTATACAAACTAAATTATACATCAAAACTTTTAAAGTTACAGTCCAATCAATAATCT
>CAJHQP010010807.1:0-17300 GCA_905132765.1 Moricandia arvensis
AAAGAGGAGAGGATGAATTATGTACCTTGATAGTAAGGCATCATTGCGATCAAAGCTCTTGTAGAAATACATTTTTCCATCGAACCCAGATAATTGACATTCTTTAGCTTTAGTAAAAGTCTTGGTTCTCGACAAGGTTTTCAATGCACAATCTCATCAACCTCTTTTTTGATGTATGTCTTTGTTTCTGCATAGACATAGCGATCATTTGCTGGGCATATTCTGGTAAACATATTAAGCTATGCTAAAAAAACATAGTGCTATCTCTAGAATTGCTCTATTCAAAAATGTCTGCTTACAATATGACTGCACATTCACGAGATATTAACCATATGGATAGCTGTTTATTCGTACAGCATTACCAATTCTCATACTCTGTTGATCCAATAAAATGCGCGGGATGAACCCCCTCCCTGATTTGGATGCTTTTCTCATTTTCCGTCACACATGAGTAACTATGGGATATCATGTCTAACCCACTCTAGCTGATCATATCGGAGGGGTTTCTCTCTCTTACACCTCTATCAATAGTCACGCCGACCATTAGCTGAGGTCGATGGTTCACTCCTCAATCGATTGTGATGCGTCTGTGTACTTCCTGAACCAAAGGTAGGAGGTACAAAAAATTGTGTTCTACCCTGGATTATTTATACATGGTATCTAAATCATGACGTGCAACGATAATGGCATGTCGTCGATCACGTTTTGGGTGTTTGGTAAGTGTCTCTAGGATGCAGAGGGAATAGTTTTTCAATCGGTGACCCACGTTAATTCTTAATCCTCACTGTCCGAACGACGCTTGTGACTTGCGCGTCCGAGCGAATGGCTGCTTTCTTCTGGTGTCCATACCGATCAGATAAATTTCTTGATCCATTTAACCTTAGGCTAAAATCGATTTTTCAATGGGCAAAACTGTGACTTACCACTAGCCTCTCTTATGGATTGTCCTATGAAACATTTCTCTCAATAAGGAGAGTCCCGGAGGGTTTCGCAATGAAACCGGATCAGGTCAACGTTTGGCGTAATCAGAGTTTTCAATTGTCGGCTACCACTGAAAATTCGATTACAACGTCATATGGTTCTAAAAGATAACCCAGCATTGTATCTTTCGCTCTAAGTTTCTTTTGTCTGGTTTGCGTCTGATGTCGTTTGAATTGGTCTTCCCATTTGGAGTATGCCATCTTCGAGATTCTTGTACAATGCTTTGATTATCCAGACCCACTTCTGCCCGTGAATCATTCTACAGTCCTAAGCGCGGGAGGCTTTTCTTTAGGTCGCTAGGCGTAGTTTTTTCCCCAGCCCGTATGACTGATCATCAATATCAAGAGCTCTCCTTTCTGTAAATCTTATGCATATACTGCGGTTTCGAGGTAACACACGTTTCATGTTACTGAATCAGATCTGATTTATCATATTGCGCACAATTATTCCGTCTTCGGAGAGTCGTCTCTGGTTTTCCCTAATAATGCTGTCTGATATACAATGTGGTGTACTTTCACGGACATTGCGTATCCTGTCCATTGATGCTTATCGGATAACTCCCATACTGTGTCAGCCAACAAAAAGGTTTCCTAGCTCCGTATTAACGCGAACCGGAGTATGATCGAGGCTACAAGATTATGGTATAGCTCTGTCCTATCGAATATATATCTTCCTTCGTATCGTTATATCGCAGTTTCTCCTACATCATAGCTCTTGCGTGACCATCCGGAATGTTCTCGTCATAATACTGGACTGGCTGAAAAGTAACTCCAATCGATTGGATATCAATTCAACTCGGACGGATTTAAAATCTGTCGTGCTTGTTTGAAGGTAGGCAATGGTAGTCTCACTCTTGGGGAGCTATTCATCAATGTATACCTTGCTATCATTCAACACTTACTAAGTGCAACTAGTTATTTATAACACTCTAACGAGGATCTCGGATGATATGAGAATTAAAGAAATTTGTATTATCCAATCCCAGTGTACTGGAATAATCAGATGCATAACACGAAGTACACTAATGAGCTTACGGATTAGCAATAACAAATCCTCCCACTAAAAAAACTCTAAAAACTATTACAGAGTTCAGACAAACTCCTCTAGACTGACTCTCAGAAGGCTTTCTCTGTCAGGATCCTCACCTCTTCCGTTCCTTATCTCTCGATTGCATTTTAATGTTCTCCCTCGAGTTCGCCTTCTTATCTATCCAGTCTCTCCCCTCTCTCGAAGCTCACTTTCACGCCTCGAATCATCCCGCTTCGCACTGGTCTTCTGTGCATCGCGTTTCGTGCTGCTCTCGTCAGCTCCATCTCTCTCTTTAAAATACATATAGAGATCTGAATATAAATAAATCCCTAGGTAAAGCCGATGAAGGGGATTCTATATCCAACTCCACCCGTCAAAGGGCTAATACTATTCGTCATCACTTAAATGTCCTCTAACTTGGGTTTTCTCGAAATAAAACGGCTGCTCGAAGTGGGATTTTCGCTCTCATGTCGAAACGACTTGTGAGAGAGAATTACTTATGTGCATTTTTCTGTATTTTCTGTATTGGGGCCGTAACTTTAGGTGTGTTCTCTTTTTGTTAAGCACTTCCGGTTCACGAGGTGTTTTTGGGGAGGGACTTGGTTATGACATTCCTGAAAGAATAGGTGGGTGCGCAGGATTGACGAGAGTTCCGTATGTACTTCGCTGCTTGACAGATCATCTCTATAACGGATCTCTTGTACCAATAAATGTTCCAAAGAGCGCGTCCTAAGTATTTCGAATCTCCAGTATGATGGGTCACAAAACGTAACATTGAACCTGTATGCACTGTTAAGGCAAAAAACAGCACACGCGGCACTTCCTTTATGAGCACCAACCATAAATATAACCCTTACACTGAATAACCATAGAGCCTACGTATCCAGCGTAACATGGTTATAAGATTACAATTGTAATGAATAGGCTATATCAGTTGGGATTGTATTCGTCCTTGGCTAAAAGGGATTTTGACTCAACTGAGGGTATTTTATGTAACCTCGCAAAGTATTGTTTACCCTTGTCTATGTTCTGGCCTTATACAATCCATTGAGATGAAAAGTGGACTCATCAAAGCTTTTGCCTATGTAAGGAAAACCATAGGTTTTCCCACCTGTCCTCTTCTACAAAAAGTGACATTCATGTTGATTTGTTTTCAAGGAACATACCTATGAAAGAGTTTTTTCAAGGTGAAGCAAAGCAGTGCGAGTTAACATCGACGTATGTGAGAGTGACTAAGCTTGCCTATGCCACACGAGCAGCAGTCCTCACGACGTAGACGTCCGACTCAGCTTCCGCCGACGCTTAGCCAGCGACGACGTGCCTCTGGAGGCCGCAGCTCTACCTGTCGAACGGTGCGCGATAGAGGAGATCTCGCCATGCATATCGATCTCTGCTTGAGGTACAGATGGCTGAGCTATGCTGACAATGCGGCAATAGGAAAAACCTGATGGAGGAAAGTGTGAGCATGGATGTGACAAGGCGGAGAGATGAAGGGAATGTGTATGAGCTGAACTAGGCTGAAGAGAGTGTGAAATGAGCTGAACGGGAGGTGTAGATGAACTGGAGAGCTAAGTGACACTAACTTGAAGTGGACTGAGTTGGAATCGAAGAGCTATAGCGAGCACTAACTTGGAGCTGAATGAGCTGAGAGTGACCAGGATGGAAGACGCTATAGCTGGTAGTAGCTGAATGAAGAAAATTGGCTCACCTTTACTAAAGCCAAAGAGAAGTGCATTAACCATCATAACAGAATATCTTCATCTGATCTATTAGATGAATGGGTCGTTTCTCTCAGCGCAAATTAGACCATCCCTTTGGTAAGTCCATTGCAGTATTTCTCATCATTTAGATATCAGAAGAAGTAAGCAAGGCAGAATTGTGGTCCAATGGGCACTGCAAAGAAGTTGTTTTCTGGGGTACAATATCAGTCAAATTCAACATCCCGGTCATCAGTCAAGTCTTCATTCTATGTTTCTATGTGCACCATAGTTTTCTACTTCTTCTCAGTTTGTTCACACACATTGTAAGACTATATTCATATCTGGCAGATGCGACCACAACTGATTATATCATTCATGAATCTATCTTAGGAGGTCGACGCTGGATTTTCAAGCTATCACTACAAGGAGCGCAGGCCGAACAGCACTCAGATTTGGTCAGACGAAATGCAGTTCAAATAATCTCTTACAGCTAAAGATACTCTGCTGGAAAATAAACTATTACGTACTAAAGTGTTTTGTGATAGTAAAACACACTAATCAGTTGTAACCATTCGGATTCTGAACCGGTGCAGGAAAAGCACGACAGAGGCCGGAGGCAAGAGAACCAACTAGGAGGAGCAGGAGAAGAGACATGAGCAATTGCTATGGTACATCGACGTACTGAAGAAAGTCTCAGTCATAGATGAAGTACTCACCCACTTTCATTTGGACAGCCAACAATCTCAAATATGATATCAAAGAAGATTGCTGCAACACGTGAAATAACTCCCCACCCAACGTTCCTATTGGTGGTTGAACGATCCACACTTCGAATATAATTATTTCGGCATAAACACCTCCAGAAAAATATGATCGAACCTATCAGCTCTCTTCCTGGAACAGAATTTCCGGCGAGGATCCAAATGATGACTGTCGCAAGCCGCGAGAGTTATGTTGTTCCAAGAGCTAGAGCACATAGTCACATACTAAGGTACGGATAACGGACATCATGAGATAGATGCGTCTTTGGCACGCTATAGCGTCTCGACAAAGTTAACAGTTCCGAGGTTATAGTAGCAATCCTAACTGCTCTACGGAGTTCATAGGTTTATTTTAAGAGAATACCGGAAATTTCATCTCTATTTATGTTATAGCTCTCAAATATCGACGGGTAATAGGAGATAATCTTATATATTGCATGTATCGGGACTAGGAGCGATGTGAGTTGTACATACTTATAAGTTTTGTGATATGAGATATTGAGAGCTTAACGGTTTTGGAGCGATTCTCCATTCCTTGTTTATATGTACATTAGTATATACGATTTGGTCATTTATTACGTTCAAACGTTCTATTCATGGAGTTTAATCGAGAAATCCATATATGTGGTATCATAGCTTCTATAAATCGATCTTGCGCTAAGAAGAAATTAGAAGCGATGGAGATATAAAAACGGTGTCATCGAAACCTAGAGAGAGCGACCTTCGTCCATTAACTGATCTAGGCTCAACTCAACTAACTACACTGTCTAGGCAATAAGGATGAAGGATTTTCTCAAAGTGCACAAGTATGGAGCGTTATCGAGCATTAATCCGACGATGCGTGAAGAGATAATATGGGGACTGCATTTGCTGTTCCAGTCCATCATGAACGCTTATTTACTAGTCAGGGAATTAGGACACAGACGAGCCGAGAAGTTTGGTGAAGCCATTAAACGAGGAAACATGGGTGCAAATCGATTTAGGGAAGCGTCGACTTTGCAAACTTCTCATGTCTGATCGTTCGAAGATTAAAGTGAAAGATTGGTGATAAAATGATGACTTTTGTGTGGAAGATATCGTAAATCTCCTCAAAATCAACTGCACTAGGAGCAACTTTTAAAGAATCCAAACTAGTCAACAAAATTCTTTCAAGCCTTCCTGCGAAAGAAATATATCATATTGTGTCTTCCTTAGAGCAAGTTCTTGACTTAAACACCTATGACGTTTGAGGATATTATTGGACATTTAAAGACGTATGAGGAGCGTGTTGCCGACGGAAGAAGAAAAAGCACAAGACAACCAAAAAACTCTGTATGCAAATTCAGAGAATTAGTATGCCTCCTCAAACACAAATCGTAACAATCATGGCTATTAAGAGGACGAGGAAGAGGAGGACATTAATACAATAGGGGCATAGGACAAGAACGTTACAACGACATCTATCAGAATGATTTCATATGTTAAAGATCACTTGCTACCGCTGCGATAAAAACAGCCACTTCGCATCAACATTGTCCTGATCGTTTAGTTAAGTTGCAGGAACAACTGAAAATAAAGAGAATGACACTCAAGAGGCAGAAGAGTTGATGATGAACGAGGTCGTATATTTAAATGAGAAGAACGTTAATCCAAAGGGGTACGAGACAAACACAGACAATGTTGGTACCTAGGAAACAATGAAAAGTAACCACATGACAGGAAATTAAAGCTATTTTAAATCTATCGACGAGTCAATCAGAGGGAAGGTTCTATTTGGAGATGACTCACGTATAGATATAAAATGAAAAGGCTTTATCTTTTCTATAGCAAGGACGGAGGGAAGAAGATTTTGGCTGATGTATATTTTATACCTGATCTCTAAAGCAACATAATTAGTCCTCGGACAAGCCACTGAATAGGACTGTATATTAGAATGAAGGATGACCATTGATGCTACGAGACAGAGATTGACAGCTCATAACAATGGAAAAGAGGTCTAGGAATCGTTTGTACAAGGTCCTTGACATGGTGTGTTTATTGTTCTAGCTGGGTATAAATATCTTAAACAATTAACTATCAAATTAACTTTTAATCCTAATACACAAAACAATACTCTTGCCAAGAGAGATCAGGGTGTAGTACTTAGGGATCGAATCCACATAGAGCAATGGCACACAATAGGTTTCTTATTTCTAAAGACTAAGCTAGGTAATTATATATATTAGTAGCAAATAATCAATTTAAGGACATATTCCTTATGAGAAGTTATAGATGCAATATGGAAATATGATAATAATGGCAGATATAGAAATATGTTATTAAACTAACTAAAATGTAAATATGCTAGACATAGGGTTTCAAGCTCAATGGACTATAGGGAATAGGAAGCATGAAAATTTAAATATTCTAGAACTCAAATATGAACTATTCTGACCCTTTTAACTCCAACTCTCGTATGCGAGTAAAGGAAAGATCATCGATTGACGGCTAAGGCATGATGTCGATCGATGATTAATTAAAAGGAAGTGTGAACGAGATTTGATATGTTCACGCAAGCTAATTAGACCAGCTCTCGCATGCGCCTAACAACCTAGCTCAATAGGAGCCTATTCGGTCACAGGAACCTACTCTCGTAGTCATCCATGTCCTACTTTCGAGATCCTAGTTAGCTACTCTAGAATGCAAGCATTAAGCACAACTCAATTATGGATATTATCTCAACCTAGAAATCCTACTTTTGGGCTAATCCATGATTATCATCATTAAACCCTAAATTTAGTTGATGACTACTCAAACATAATTAAAGTAAGAACAATAGTCTAAATATAATGCATAGATAAAATATTGGGGTTCCAATACAAATCTCCCTAAGGACTTATGAATTTTCTTCCCTGGAAACCTTAAAACTATTATAGAAAACTAAATCTCTTCAGCTCTCCACACACCACACACGCGCGGAACACGCTTTTGTGCCCTACTACGCACCCCCTATGTGTAATACATAAGTATAAATATAAAACCCTAAAATCTAGGTCAAAACTTGGTCCCAGGGTATCTTTGTCATTTATCTCTAACTTGTGCTTGAGATTGGCTGTCTGGTGGATTGGTTATGCTATCGATGGCAAGTGTGCAACATCGATCGATCTTGGTCTTGTACCATTGGTTGACGCCAACATAGTGTCGTCAATCGATGACTGTCTTGAAACTTCGACTTCCTTAGTGATCAGCTACAGATTCTTCTCCTCTAAATGTTCCAAAAGCTCCAAGTGTCTCATATATCTCTAAACGTACCTGGACCTGTAAAGACCTTAAAATGTAGCCTAGAAAACACAATAGTATACCCTAAATATAGCCTATAACTGGTAATAAATAGGCTATATCGATCGTTCATTGAGATTGTGGAATCCAGGTGTTTGCAAACTACATCTTTACTGAGTGATTTAGCTAAATGGCACGCACGGCTGGGGACACGTAGGAAGAGAATAAATTAGCAGAATGATCATAAAAGGGATGGTCTCGGCATACCGAATATCATGATCTAGAAAGATATATGCTCGTCTTGTCTACTTGGTAAACAAGCACGAAATTCATTCCCACAAGCCACCACATTCCGTGCTGACAAAGTATGAGCCTGATTCACAGTGACCTTTGCGGACCTATCACACTCCCATAGCCATCATATCCATTTCACTTTGGGAGAGATAGATTCTTCAGTAACCCACTATGTACCTAATGTTCCACCTTAACCATCAGATAATTCTGACAAACACATAAAGAAGGTTGCCACGTCATTTTCTAAAAAGTCCAATAGTAGTATTCCTTAAGGCCCCAATACAATTTTTTTTGTGCTTTCCTAGTGCCTCTCCCTTTTTTTTCTTCTCAGTGCCTCGTCTTTTCCTTGGGTTATTCGTATCCTCCAATGCCTTCAAGACCAATTAACTACGCCTCCACTGTAACTGTACATAACCTCGAGGTTAATAAGTGTATCGACCAGCCCTTAAAACCTCCAAAGTTACTTAAACATTGCTCATGTGCCCTTCTCAACACACATGTTACCGTTGCTGGCCTAACCAAGGAGGTGTGTGATCTCAAAGTTGTAGTCTACCAACAACTATATCCATTGGTGATGTCTTGACTCAAATCCTTTGCAAAGAAAATATCCTTAAGGTTGATGATCTATAAGAATATGATCCTACGTCCCATGGAAAAAATACTTGGCCTGGTAAACCTCTTGTCTTTAGATCCTCCAGCTGATTTTTTTCCCCAACTTAACTATCTCCATTGGCTCTAAACTGTATGGTGTTAGTGAATATGGTACTATCACTGGTTCTCTCCCATCAGTGAAAACATTTCTTATGTCTAGTGGTATCTCTTTCAAAGGTTAAAATACACTGCGTACTCCACAACAATTGGTGTATCATGCACCTTCCGCTTTCCATCATCTTTAGCCATCATTATGGCTATTATAAAACTCTAAGCTCCTCCCTCCAATAACTTATCAATGTGTAACATGAAGATAATCAAAATTCTCTTGTTTGTTTAAATGTCTTGGAAGGTTGCTCTTGCTTCCACTCCGGTGATAAATATTTTTACTCATGTAGTCCAGAACCACTTGATGATATGGTTGATATGGTAGTAACATCCCTAGTATCCTATCATAGTGATTCAGCTCCATATTTGATAAATCTCCCATGAACTAAAAACCATTTGCGTATGGTCAGAAAATTATGATTAATGTTGAAGCTCCAAACCTCTATGTGCCAACAATCTAAATCTGCTTAATCTCTGGCTCAAACACACTCCAAAATGGCCAACACAACCAAAATGTAACACAAAACCGTGCATAGCTCCAATATCGGCACAATGGAATCTGCTGCACCCCCCAATCCAAAAGCGATCCCAGGAGTTTACAAATTAAGCATGCCTCCAAAATAGTAAACATACCCAAACACAAAATAACAATATCGACAAAAACAAACCCTCTCCCAGCTCATATCCCCTATAAACTCCGCATCAAAAACTCATGGAGCAATAGCTTAATGTTTGAGTGGTGGCAGAAATGTCCAATATCCACTCCTTGATAATCTTTGAATAACGTATGACGAAACTGATGCACTTGATAAATCTATCAAATTGTGATATCATCAAACTGTTGAACATCTGGCTGAAACCCTATAAACCGGGGAAACGAATGATGATGATTTTACTCATCGACATAAAAAAGGAGACAATTGAGTTAGTAATTACTGGACAGAAAGGTGCTATTTTATTTTTATTTTTAAAATTCCTAATTCTATTTTTTTTGAAAACTTTGAAAACCGAATCCCCTAATCGTCATCCTGGGTCGGGGCCGGGACGGAACCCGCTCTGATACCAAATGGTCTATGTGAAATCCTTAGACCATTCCCATAGGAGTTCCTGTTGAAACCCTGATTCCCTTGTCTCTGGAAAACATTCCCATCGATGTAGTTAACAACTTCTTCTTTAATCTCATCTTCTCCAGATTTTATTGCCTCTACTTCTGCAAAAGTAACCTTTTTCTTGAGAAACTTTTGAACACTATATCCACAAGTTCTTCTTTTTCAATTTCATCTTCTCCAGACATTATCACTTTATTCGTGAATGCATAGATAATGAGCTGATTGAAGTACATCACGAACCCAAGATCAAACAGCGAGCTGACATTTTAACTAAGGCATTGGGAAGAATTAAATTCAAGGGATATGAGAGAAGGAGTTAAAGATGTGAAGACAAATGACTTCAAGCTTCAGGGCGAAATTGTTGGAGTAAACTTGAAGTTAACTTGAGAAGTAAGCAACCTAATCCTACCGAGTTATGGATTATTAAACGATTACGAAATTGTCTATTTATGTTATACCTAATGAGTTTAGGAAAATTATGTTGCTATATAAGGAGATGTTGAGTTGTAGCATAACTTATGAGTTTTGTGATTGAGAGATTGAGAGCTTAAGGGTTTGAGTGATCTTCCTTAAGAGTTAATAAGAGAGGTATTGTTATTATCAAGTTCTTATTCATTGAGTTCATATAATCCAGATTCTATAGATAGAACATGAGTATTCTCTTTCTCTCATCAATATGAACTTGTTATCAATAATACATGTGATGAAATAACTTGTCTTGAGCTGGTGCAACCGAGTAGCCTTGTTTCAGTGTTTTAGGTCTCAGAAGAAAACTCACCAGAAACTGAAAAAAAAGAGTTTAGCAAAAGGTGAAGTGATGGAGCATCTGAGAAGCTTGGATCAGAGCACAATTCCTAAGTCTTTTTTCCCTAACCTGCAATAGAACTGTAAGGAACTTGCTAAGATTATTTCAGTTCCTGGATTATTTGTTTTGCGGTCTTCTAAAGATGAAAAGTGATTTGGTCTGGAAAATGTGAAAGGATTTATGTTTCAAACTTTTTTTTTTTGAAAACAAGATTCTTTCTTTTATGAAACTTGATCACCATGAAAAGAAATTAGAGCTTGTTCTCCAACATCCTGATTTCTGTTTCAGCAAACTTTGTGATTTAATATCACTCAAATTACCCTATGAGCAACTTTCTCTTTCTCAAATAAGAGGTTCAGTTGTAATACTTAAGGATTGAATTCACAGGGAGCGTGAGGACACAGTAGATTAGATGTGTTATGGTTAAGCTAGGCAGAAAGTGATTGATATAGCAGTTGGTTTGTAAATATGAATAAGGTTTCAAGTAATAGAATTATGATATATAGATGCTAAGGATGTGTGGTAAACAGTCCTAGAACTCACATGAAATTGTAAAATATCTAGATCTCATTGCGAGTCTAGTCAGATGGCTAAGTCTTTGTTCCAGCTGTCACATATGAACAAGGAGTGAGTGTTGATCAATAATATGGCATGAGTGTCGATCAATACTTCCTTAGGCAAGCAATAACATCCTAATGGATATGTTAACTAGGTTAACTAGACCAGCCATCGCATATATCTAACCTATGATTCAATCCAGGACGAGCCGACCTTAGAGGAATCTGATGATGAACCTAATTGGAAGCAAGAACCAAGTTACTATGAAGAAGATGATATGGACCAAACCCAAAACGAAGATGTGTCTCTCTCAGCCCAAAAGAAGTCCAATGTTCATAAAGAAGATCCATTTCATATCTGTTGGGCCCATCACGAGATCCAGGTCCAATAAACTAATTGAGATGATTGCTTGGCTTATTCAGAACCAGGAAAGTGAAGAAGAGGTACTTGGCCAAACCACTACCATCCCAACCACCTTCATTTACTCTGTTGTCTCCTACAACAACTATTTTACTTATGTTTTTGTCTTATTTCTTTTCCCTAAGTCTTCATGCACGAAACTAAAAGTCACAAGACCTTCATGCACGAGTTGTTGTTGTTCTTCCCTTTAAATTGTTTATTCGTTTCAGTTCTGAACTCAATCATCATTTTTATCAAAAGCTCTTTTCTTCTTGGTGATTCATTTGTTCTCTGAACAACTTAATTGTGAGGTGTGTGAACCCAAAAAAATCAACAAAATCTTTTTCCTTGGTGAGTAATATCCAGAACGAGAGAGAGGTTAATTTGAGGCCATTCTGCAACCTCAGAGTATCCATTCAATCCTTCAACTCCATCTAATAAATCTAAATTCGACCATCAAACCAATAAACCATCAAACCCCCATCTATCAGTATGTTACATAGTAGATCCAACCAAAATCAGAGTGGAAATACTTGGGAAGAAGTCCTTAAGTGGTATTAGAGCAACCACTATGTCGACCTACAAGTTATGGGTTATTTTTCAATCTCTAATCTATCAAAGTATGAAACTTTATGGGATTTCAAGTTCAACTCTTTAGGACTTCAAATTCATCTTTTATGTTGGGTATTTCTGTTCTTATCAATCTCTTATCTGTCTATCTTTTTGCAAAGTGGCCAAATCTGATTAAACTATCCCGAGGAGAAATCGAATTCAGTCTAGGCGAAATCAGACTGAGGTTTGGTAAAATCACTTGCTCATCCAAAATCTTGCAATCTGTCTATATGTTCATTTCTTTGGAGCTTTGGGATTTTGTGCTTTCACTCAGTTGAGTTGGTTACTGAAATTTTGAGTCACCTTTACCACAAAACTTGAGAGAACAAAGGGAGATCGTGAGAAAAAGAGAGAGTTTGGTGTTTTGCTAAAGTTTGTTGTTTTTGCAGGAACCATGTCAGGCGATAACAATGAGCAAACAGAGGAGACAACACCTACTTTTTCAATATTGATCATTTCTAGATGTAGGCTCGGATTGATGAGATTACCAAGTAGGTCACAGATAACTTGTCAAAAGAGAAGAGGAAGCCAAAGAGTTCTTTTATGGTACTAGACTGAATTAACCATGGTTGAGCCAGGTGACTATGCGACCTAGGATAAACCTGGATGGATGAATGGAAAGCTTGAAGATGAAAATAAGGCTGGAATGGAGAATGCTGAGCTTAATTCTCACCTAAGCGACTATAAAAAACATGTTAACCAAGCTGGAAAAGATGTTGATTAGACTCATGGACGAGTTAGGCCTTTCTCAGCCTAAATGAAGATCATTACCAAAATCTTAGGATTCATTCTCTCTTTCTGATAAGCCAGCCACGAAATCAAGTGAAGAAGTCAGCCAAAATAATTAATATTTAGTTTGAAGACAATTTTAGTTTCAATTAAGTTTTCTCATTTTTCTAAAATTTTAGGAGTTTTTGATTTCCTTCTTCTCTACTTAATCTCTCTTTTGTTTCTAAAAAACTTATTCACCATTTTTAAAATAAAATGTTCTCTAAATTTGTGGAACCATTGTTCATCTTTGAACATTTATTGCTAAAGAGTTCATTCTCTGATTGCAAAACTTGTTTTTGATCTCAAACAGGGTTCATTCTCTTTATCTTAGACACATCTACACAAGTGTTGATCAATCCACAGATCCCCAATGAAGTTCATCATCCATTTCGACTTCAATCAATCAGAACCATCATCATCTATCCTTCCAGCCATCAGATTACCCTTCAAAGTATCAGGGACCAAAGAATCTCCTCATCAGGGGTTCATCATTTGGTATCAGAGCAGATTGAAGGCTCTCAAGGATAATCTGATCATTCGTTTAGAGGTGCCTGACCCCGAATTATTAGTCCATTTTCGTCAAGCTAATGAGTTTAAGCAAGTGATGAGTCTGAGGAAACCCACTAATTTAATATATATATATATATATAATTTATTAATTAACAATAAGTGTATAATAATTATTAATGCATTTATGATTTTTAAGTGAAAAAGGAGTCACAGAACAGACCATCGATCGACGCCCCTCTAGGACAGTCGATCGATGGTCGAGTGTCGAGTAGGTATAACTCGACATGACCCCATTTCATAAAACACTTTTTCCAAAACCACCAAAAACCTCTCCGATTTCCACACTCAATTTCTCACTCAATTTTAGTCGATTTTGCTCGTTCTTGAGCCTAACCCACTCGATTTTCACCCTTTTATCTGTTTAGTTCACTTAATCAACCGATCATCAAGGTATACTTTCTAAATCTCTTAGTTTAGTGAACTTTTAAGGTTTGAAGAAAAAAAAATCAATTTTTTTGTGGTTTCGCTCGGAATTTAGAATGATTTAGGGTGATGGAGTACTAGATTAGGAGTTATCGACTATCTTTACACATGATATTCACTATATGAGTTCACTTTTTGGGATTGTGTATCCCATGGTTCGCGGTGAACCATCGATCGATACCCATGAGGTGTCGTCGACCAATGGTCATTTTCAATCTCGACAAAGATTCTGATTCAGGACTTTGTTGATTATATGTATATGGACGAGAGGCGGACCAAGGCCCGATATCAAGCCGGTACCTCCAGTGCTGCACCAAAGGGTCCTCCATGCCACGACCTTTGACCAAAAGAAGAAGATAGCTTGATCGTGACATTTGATGACTACCCTAACCCTCGAAAGGCTATAGCATCGAGGGAATGCACTCATAGGCCAGTGCACGAGGAGTGGGACGTCTATGACAGCGTCTACTATAACGCTTGGCCAAGCATTTCTATTGAGCCCACCAAGTTCGTCGATAGACGCACCTTGAAGAAGCTAATGCTCAAGACAGATTTCAAGCAGATGGTGAAGGAGATGGGACTGGGTACCATGGCTACTAGGCCATATCCTCTCTACCCCGACCTGGTCCGATAGTACATCGCCACGTCTCAGGTTCTCTACAGGAGCCTTAGAGTGAAGAAGGTGAATTAGGCTACTTTGACCTTTCTCATCAGAGGCATCAGGTACATGATCACCATTTTGTAGCTCTTTGAGATCTATGAGTCCGACAATAGTACTCTTGCATGCATCGTCGCTCCCTTCCCTGGTCAGACTACCTTTTGGGGACTCATCGCGACAGGCCACTTCGACTCAGGCTCTTCTTTTCAGGCGGACATCTGTCACCCCACCCTACGCTACTTCCTGAAGGTCCTTGCCAACACTCTCTTGTGCAAGATGGAGCCCAACAAGGTTAGAGTTCAGGAGCTCACTCTGCTTTACCAATCTGTCAGGAATTTGGTTGGGCTCGATGATGAGGTCTTCCCACCAATAGTGAGCGATCAGCGGGTGAACTTGGGAGCTATCTTCGCTGAGAACTTGGAGACCCTGAAGGAAAAACCCTTCAAGGGTTCGGCTCAAAGAAGAACACGGTTGGGAACCTTTTGACGCCTATATTCAGTTTTCTTGGCATCAGCTTTGAGGGAGCCAAAGTAGAGATGGAAATAAGGTATATGAACGAAGGGCACTTGACGAGGACTCAATGTCTGAAGGAGGGACAATACTTGTCTTTGTGGATGACGAAGGGCCTAGGATGATAGAGCTTCCAGAACCAGAGGTGACAAACTTTTCTGATGATCCAGAGCGCCTTGCATTCAGACCAGCTGAGCAGAACCTACACACATAACCTCTCAGGGTACGCCACAGAGGAGGACTCAGTCCAGCCCATCCGGTAGCAGCAGCAGCGGCAGACGAGCCAGCACAGCCACCTCCACCCCTCCCAGCTTTCCTTCAGATTCCAGAGATCCACATTCACGACCATGGTGAATTCCAGAGAGTCGTAGCGGTCGCACTTGATTCCATATGGGCCAAAGTGGACCAGAGAGAGATCGCCACCAGAAGCTGCACCACAGCCTCAGCAGCCAGACATGGACACCTCATGTGAGGAGAAGTCTTCTTTGTTGCTCCTTTGTATCATTTTCCATTTTCAGACTTATGCACGTACTTGTTTAATTTTGTTGTCTTCGGATTTAGACTTATTATATTATGCTGTATGGATGTTTTTGATATGTGTTCGAGTGTCTAATAGAGCTAACCCAAAGAGAGAGATCAGATTGGAGAGTAGGCACACACATGATTTCATTTTGTTACCCTAGTATCGATCGACGATGCTCTATTGCTGTCGATCAATGGGGAACAAACAGAGAGTTACGAATTTTGACTTTAACATCCACTAACTTCCATTCCTATTTATTTCATATTAACCAAGCTTGGACGGATTACACTAGGGACAGTGTAATTTAAGTTTGGGGGAGGTTCGCTAATGATATTAATTTGTTTCTGAATCTTGTTTAATACATCTATATAAGTTTTCAAAAAGTTTTTATTGAGTCAAGAAGGGGACTATGATCAATATTTATTATTGACTAACCACACTTTAGAACCTTTCTTGGAAGGTTGTTTGAAGATATTATTAGAGATACCAAAGTGGATCATCTTGGCACTATATCACACTTGCTTAGAAAGTTTGAAGAAACCGAAGCTGATTTCCAACACTAATCCTGACATTATTTGCTTGCTTTTGGGGTTGGTATAAACTGGATAGGATACCTTATGCAAGTCTGGTACAAGTCATTGCACCTTTGGTTTCCTTCTCTCTCTTTTTTCAGCATCTACCTAAAAGCTTAAAAGATTGAGATGCAGAGGGGTAGGTACATTACCGATGACCCCACTATTCTAATTCGGAGGAATGATCACACATTGTTGGAAGCCAGGGGTAGGTAGATTACCAATGACCCCACTATTTGCCTACAACTTTTCCCAAAAGCAAAGAAAAAAAAGAGAAAAAAAGAAAATCAAAAAGAAGATGGCATAATGTTTGTGTTAAAAAACATTGATCACTGGATTTGAGATCTAAAAAGATTCAGAGATGAGAGAAAAGAGGGAAGAAAGGGATCAGAAAATACTTTTTGCCTAGTTGTCCATAATTGCAGTGGTAAGAGTCCATGTGTCCTTTGATTGATACTCAGTAGAGGGGTGAGTCAGGCTAATATTTCCTAAGTTGTTGGTATAATGGAATTGGTTTCTATACTAGGATAGGGTATATAAATTTTCTCTGTGGTTGACTTGATAGGATGTGGTTGCAACAAAGTAGGGTGACAACTATACTTAGACATTATGGGATTCCCGCTTTTCAAAACATTTTTCACAGGCTTTGTTTGCTTGAGGACAAGCAAAAGGTTTAGTCTAGGGGAGTTGATATGTCAGGGATTTTGCATACTTTACCCGTGATATATAGATTATTTTAGAGTCTTTATATGCATTTGGTACTGTTTTAGAGTATTTACAAGTCTAGGTACTTATTGGAAAACAATTGGAGCTTTTGTGCTATTTTGGAGCATTTAGGATGCTCAGCCAGAAAAGTAGAGTCGAATGCAGTTTATGCGTGAACCATCGATCAACGTCACACACTGTGCGTTAATCGACGGTCAAGCCGACTGTGAGATTAATGAAGGCGTGAGAAATTACAAGTTTACCTGAATTTCCATCATTCGCAAGACAAGTTGTAACGACCCGCTCTCGGATTATTTTTAAATT
>CAJHQP010010808.1:0-17294 GCA_905132765.1 Moricandia arvensis
ATATTTCGATATCCATTATTCCGATCTGGGATCCCATCCGCTTTTTGAAAAAACGGATATTCGGAGATCATAATAGTGATTTTACGGATTCAACTTATCCGAGTACAAATTTGGATAGTAAAATTTTAGATGCCCGGATCCAGATATTAAATATTTAAATTTTAATTATATTTATCTATGTATATTATACATACTTTTATATAAAATAACTAAAATTTTAATTTTATTAAATTTTAATGATTTTAATTATTTTTAAATAATAATTTTAAATAAATAGATGGTTAATATTTATTTTTTATTTATTTTAAATGAAAAAAACATGTCTGGATATCCACGTGTATTTGGATTTTAGTGTGAATATCCTAACCCCGAATATCTAGATCTGGATAACAATTTTACGAATCCAACGAATACATATCTGGAATCCGCATATAATAAAATATTCTGGATATTCGATATGTCCAAGACCTAACTATGTATATGTATTATATAGTGATAAAAAATTTAAATTTTAGAAATTACATAGGTTATTCTTATTAGATATATATCGTACAAATGAATAATACATTGTATTTATTTGTATATATAACCATTTATAATAAATATTAGTATGTATTTTAGTCATTAAATTGCTATGGAAAGTTACATGATTTTGTTATTGTAAATGATAAAGTTCAGATTAAAATCGAAAATTATTAACATTACTATCTTTTTTATATTTCAAATATAGTTGGTAGATTATATGAATATAAATAAAAAAAATAAAACTAATTTAATGCTATATATATGTATTATTCTGTTTTTATTATAAAAATTTAGAAATACATATACATTTTTTTATGAATTCTTCAATTTCAATGACAAAAATGTTAATGAGCTTAGCCGAATTTTATTTTTTCTTGTTAAAAATTAATGTTAGATGTTTGGATGCATGAATAATATCAGTGACATTTTTTGTAAATATTAGTTAAAAGCAAGAGTTATTTCCTATTTGTATTTTAGTTTTAATAGATTAGATTTATTTTTTTCTTGAATGTTTGGATGCAAGGATAATATCAATGGCATTCATTGTAAATATTAAGCAAAATCAAGGGTTATTTTCTATTTGTACTTCAATTTTAATAGATTAGATGTGGACAACTTCAATGACTTATAGCCTCAACTTTATATAGTATTGTTTTGAAAATCACGTGTTTTAAATTATATAGTTATAATTGTTTGAAATTGTATTTTGAAATTAATTATTATTTTTGTTTGTATTTTCGAAAATATTTTTTTATAAATATTAAGTTAAATTATATATAATATTTTTATTTTATAAGTTTACCATATTTGATATTTATTTCTATTTATATAGAAATAATACTATTTTTGTAATATTGACATTTTAGAAATAAGATATAAAAATGATTTGTCATAATATATGCTTGTTTAACATCCTATGTGGACACCTTCAAAGGCTATAGCCTCAACTTTATATAGTATAGATTAGAATTAGGGTTTTCTTTCTTCCTACAAATGCTTGCAGACTTGATGAACAAGTCTCTTCTCTGTATCATTTATCCATCATTGGAGTTTTCTATTCCCTTCATCATGTCTCTGCTTTCTCAACCATCCCTCGAAGCTATGCTTCGGAGACCTGTGTTGGTAAGCTCCTCTCCACTTGTCTCAAACTTCCTTGCCGCAAACCCCTCCTTGTTCTATTGCTGGCGCTGATCGCTATGGACCGATACTCAATAATGAGGGAAAACTCTGTATTATGTATGCTGATCAACCTGAACTGCATTTCTTTGAATAAGATTGGTGCTTGGGGACTTGGTGAATAACAGTGATGGTACGGTAACCATGCGGATCATCCCATGGCCTGGGTGGCTACTTTGAAGAGAGACGGCATATTGCGTCTCCAAGACGATCTAAACCCATGTGCATCGTATACGGACCGAAACGCATCCCTTTGCCTCCTCTGGTGACTCTGCCTCACTGCCAAACCCAAATCGTCACCAACGTGGGCAATGTCCACATCTTCCCCTGAGGATGAAGATTGTGTTGTGGCTGTCAAATTCTTGGGACATCCAAATAAGCTTTTTGCAGACCAGCTCAGAGAAACTCAGAGTGGACCAACAATCAGGATCGAGAACCCTTGCTTCTTCTCTTCCCGTGTCATGTTTTCCAAGAAAGATTAGATGTTTCACATGCCGTGTTCTGGAGCCATCTCATGGGATCTCCGTGAAAAGAATACCAAGTTGCATAGCTTGCGGTTGCGAAACCTTCCCAAGCTTTCAAAGAAGAAGCGAGTGGTTATGGATGCGTGGTGCAAGAGTGAACACTTGTGGAGTCAAGAAGCACCGGTGAAACTTTCTCGATAAAGTGGTACAAGAAGACAACCAAGATCATCAATGGTGTTGCGAGAATGAAAACAGAAGCTTTGATGGTGTTCAAGCTAGACGAACTAGGAAACATTGTTTACACTCAAGACATTGGAGATCTAGCCATTTTCCTTTCAAAGTCTGAACCATTTTGTGTCACTGCTAGCTCCTTTCCCAACATGCACCCTGACAAAGTCATTTTACTTGATGTGGACGAAGTCGCCTGCGTCTTTCTTACTGATATCTCTCCTCTGGTTAGTGTTGGAAATGGTCCGTTAACATTGCCTACCCCTTTTCACATTCCACCTCAAAATATAGAATGAGTTTGTTATGCTATCCCAATTATTTCATCATGTTTAAGCAGCAATCATTCATGCATTCTCTGATGATTAAAACTCGCTTGATTTTATATGAAATATGGACCTTCTTTGGAGCTTTAGTAGTTTTTGGCATATTGGTTTGACAATAGTCTTGACTTTGCTAGCGTATGGACATTTGTTTCCTTGGTATGTTAATAAGCATCTTATTCTTCCGGTCTTGATCTGAGATCTCTCTTTCGAGAATTTTTTTGATAAGTAAGAATTTTTATTATTTCCTAGATGGGTTTGTGTTGGTATAGCAAGTAATAAATATGGACACTCTCCCCCAACCATTTACAAGTGATTATAGAATACATGGAATCAAATAACAATGATATTCAGTACAGTTCATATATGCAATCATACGAGGAAAATCTATATATAGAAACGTACATGCAGTTATATGTGTTTCGAAAAAAAAAACGTACATGCTACACTGTCCAGCTCTAGCCATCCATTAATCGCAAGATTCTGTAAAGAACAGATCAGTTATTTGGCTAGGACACTGTCTTTTCTTTGTTCCAAGGTACATTGGGAGATATGCTCTTTTGCAAATGAATACAATAATGATCGCACTTTATTTTTGAATAAAACTCTATAACCGTTTGCTCAGATAATCTCATTGCCGGATTTGAATTTTTTTTTAAAACTTCTTATGATATAATTCTTAATTAAGTTTTTGAATGGTCACAATATATTTTCACATATATAAATCAATGAGCAACAGAGTTAAAAACAGTGCTAAAAATTGAGGAGAAGGGGGGATTGGAAAGTACCTAGGCCTGCCCCGAGCACTTCAATCGAAAAAGAAAGATATATTTGCGGGAATCATGGAATCGTATCCGTCAGAAATCACATAGCTGGTCAACAAGATTCCTCAATGCTGCAGGCAAACAAGTTCTACTCAAAGCAATCCTGGCAGCAATGCCTTCATACGTGATGTCATGCTTCAAGCTTCCGTTATCCCTCTGCAGACAAATCCAGACACTACTAATGAGATTCTGGTGGGATGCCAAGCCAGATGTGAGGAAGATAGCCTGGGTGTCTTGGAATACTCTCACAAAACCGAAGGTGTCAGGAGGTTTGGGTTTCAGAGATATTGAACACTTTAATGATGCACTTCTTGCTAAGGTAGCATGGCGAATCCTAAAATCTCCCCAATCACTCCTTGCACAAACCTTATTGGGTAAATACAGCCATTCCACACCTTTTTGAAAGCGAAAGCCCCACAGTCATATTCTCATGGTTGGAGGGGTGTGTTGGCGGGTAAGGAGGTCTTGCTCAAAGGTCTAGGTTGGGTAGTGGGTTCAGGTACCAAAATAAACGTCTGGACAGAACCTTGGCTATCCACAGACCAACCTCTCTCGCCTATCGGACCTCCTACTGACCACAATAAAAACCTCCTTGTAGCTGATTTGATCTTGTCCCCGTTGATGGAATGGAACATTGCTGCGATCAGGCAACATCTACCTCAGTATGAGGATCAAGTCAGGACATTGACCCCTAGTCATTTCCAAATGGAAGATGAGATTGTCTGGTTACCAGAAAAGTCTGGGTCCTACTCAACTAAGACGGGCTACGCGTTATGCAAATCACTTGAAGAACACAAGGACCATGGTTTTGATTGAAAAAGAATGTCTGGGAATGTTAAGACATCTCCCAAACTCAAGCAATTCCTATGGAAAATAAAGAACAGAGCCTTATCGTTGGGAGAGAACTTACTGCGAAGAGGAATCGTAGAAGACGGCTGCTGCAAAAGATGTGGAATCCAGGAAACTGAGAGACATATCTTTGCGCAATGCCCTTACGCAAGCCGTGTGTGGGATCTGGTACCCGCTTTATACAAACCAAACCCAAGTTCAATCTCCACACCGGACTCGTTACTTATGGCATGTGGACGTATGGTTCCCCTCCACCTTCGGGTCTTTCGCCAACCGCCCTCTATCCGTGGCTCCTATGGTATCTATGGAAAGCACGCAATAATTTCTGTTTGAAAATCAGGAGATGCTTGAACAAGAGGTAGTCACTCTGGCCATTAAGGAAGCAAGGATCTGGCAGGCAGCTCAAGTGGATATCCCATTGCTGCTCACACCGGACAAGAAAACCACCACACTACAGAGATGCGAAGGTACACAAGTTAATCATTGTTTTGTAGATGCTGCCTGGAATGCAACCACAAAAGGAGGAGGTTTCGTTGCATTTTCAAAGGCCACTCTAACAACACGACCTTCCACATCTCTTCCTCAAACCGCTGCTTTGTCGGCTCTGCTTTTACGGCAGAAGCTATAGCCGGTCAAAACTGCTCTTTTGGAAGCAGTCAACCTCGGATTAAGAACGCTGTCCATCTGCGTCAGCATTCACAGTCCCCTAATTACAGCTATCAAGTCAAGGAAAAGAATTGTTGAAGGCCCAAGGAGTGCTGTTTGATATCGAGTGTTTACGGAGTTCTTTTGTATCTGTCTCCTTCATCATGTACCACGACTTAAAAATGCTGAAGCTGATGCTCTAGCTAAGTCAGCTTTGTTGAACTTAATACTGTTTGAGTTTCAATTTATCTAAAGTAAGGTTTGTTCAAAAAAAATAAAATAAATCAATGAGCAAAATTTGTTGGTCAAACAGTTTTGACCTCTCAAATGGCAACAAAATACTTGTTTAACAAAAGTTCGAAAAGAAAAATTTGTTCGCAAAAGCCAACAACGTCAAGAGCGAGCTATACTAGACATCAAGGACACACACACACAAAACAGCAAGAGAATACAAAAGAAACTTAAAACTTCAGAAATCCATTATTATCTGCATTTCTACTAAACCTAGCTAGCATTCAAGTCTCTTGATAAGTACTCAAGAGTCAAAACTACGAAGATTCGGTAATTATTTTTTAATGTCTAGTTTACTAACTTCAAATATAAAATTTGATGGAATACGTAGAGTGTGATTGATGTCTGAATCAAATATAAACTTTGCCAGAGCCTCCTTTACTAGACCAAAGTCAACCGACACTTTTCTCTGAGGAATGCCCCGACTGATACACCTGGCAAATTCTCTTCCTCAAAGACATGGAGTACTTTGAATCCATGTTCCCTCTCGGGTTCCTGGCATAAACCGGTCTGGTTCAAAAACAACATTCCCAAACATGCTTTTCATTCGTGGGTAGTCACCCTTGATAGATTACCAACTAGAGACCGTCAACGGAGTTGGGGTATGGCTGTACCACCGGATTGTTTGCTATGTCAAGGAGGTGAGGAGACATCTTCTCATTTGTTCTTTGCCAGCCCATTCTCTGTGGCAGTTTGGACTGCTTTTGTCACTCCAGGTTTAACTCCTCAACCATTATCATTTCATGGAGTTTCAACTTGGCTTGGAAGATCCTCAAATAACAAGAAGCTCAGCTACATATATCACTTAATTTTCCAAGCGACAGTCTATTATATTTGGAGAGAAAGGAATGCAAGGCTCCATAACAATACTTCAAAACCTGTACCAGTTCTTGTTAAAGAGATTCAGACCAATCTTAGGGAAAATCTCAGTGGATTGGATCACCAGATCAAGATCACTTCTACTCTAACCATCTCAACCTCCTCCACCCGCACTTTACACCCTTCTCATATTGCCATTTGGTTTCAATATATTCAACCTTGACGAACCATCATCTTGCGAATCTGCTTCACGCTAGTTTCTTATTTTAAGTAGTCTTATATCCTTTATTTTCAGAAGCAAAATTTGTCTGTAACTACCCTATTTGTAAAAGGGATCTTGAAATGAATTAGTAAAAAGAAAAAAAGTGGTTGTGTGAGTGAGCTTGCATGCTTTCAAAGAAAATGTACATAACGTCAGGGAACGTTCCTTTATTGCTTCGGGAGTTGTTCCTGAACTGTAGTGTTTTATGGTGCAGGGCCTAGATACTGATATTATAATAGAGAAGAACCGTACGGTTTCTGGATTCTGAGAAGCTCTGAAGCTTGAGTTAGTGTCGGTTAAAGCTCTAAATCAAATGTTATGGTGTCTTAAACGATTTTTTTTCTCTTGAGTTTGTTAATTTGCTGTCTATTTGACACAATGTTAACTACTAACTTAATAGAAATCCTTTTTAATCACATTATTCTTGATCTACACAATTTTGTTAATCACGGACCTTTATCATCTCGTGTTTGACTTCGTACATTGATGTTGAAATAACGTTTTGTAAAAATAAAAGAAAGGTTGATGTTGAAATGTTGTTCCAGTAGGAAGAATTGTTAACCAGCTTTAATCTTTGGAGTTTAGGTTTGACAAAGAATGCAGATAGAACACTTTTGGTTCGTACATGGGCTTGAATGATCTCTTGTCGTGGGTTATCTAGTGACTTGTAAGCTATCATAAGATTGGGAGCTTCCACAGCCTGAGGAACAACAACAAACTTGTCTCATCAGGACAATTAACTTATATCTTTTGACACAGCTTACTAATCTAATCCGATTTGTGCGATATTTGTTTCAACATTCTTTAAGATTTTTACCTTATGGGCAAACATCGTACGTCTGCCTTGTGATGGTGGATGTTAAACAGATTTATTTTAAGTGTTACAAAATGTTGGCTTCAAGCAGCCCATTAAGTAGTTGGGCGAGTCATTATAAAACCCTTATACCTCTCTCTAAGATCGCACACATACATTTCTTCGCGTAAACCCCTAGAAGAATCGAAACCTCGGGCTGCAATGTCGTTATTTTGTCGAGCTTCCTCTACAGTGGCCACTCTTCCTTTTCGTACGGCCAGATCTTCGCCGGCGAGTCACCAAACAGGTGCTCAGAGAGTGACTCTTGGTGGTAGCCATCACTTCAGCCGTGCATCATCCTTGATTTCATCCTCGACGGCTTCCAAGCTAAGTGCTATCACCCCCGACGAGAATCTAGTTAGCATCCTTGATTCTGAAATCAAATCCTCTTTTGTTAAAGAAGAGGCTCCTCGTTATCGCTATAAGTATGAGGGATGAGTATGAGTATGAGTATGAGGAAGAGGAAGAGGAAGACAAGGTAAGTTCTATATTTGTATATGCCACATTTCCTCTCTCTCTCCCTCATGTGTGTGTTTGAATTGTCTTGTAACAGTTGCCAGAAGGGTTTCCTTTTCAAGTACTTGATGCCCCAGGGGAACGAAATGTGTGGCTGAGAAGGAAGTTTGAGGATGAAATCATTCTTATCAAATTTGACATTCCTGCGCCTAAGGATCCTCAAGATGGTGAAGAAGAAGTGCCAATATGTATTCCAATGGATGTTGATGTGTACAGGGATGAGGATGGTGTCGGTCTTGAGTTTGGACTCAAAGCTTACGTTGATAAGATTGTCATCAATAATGTTTACGTCCAGCAACCCAATGAACCTAAGTATCCCTACCAAGGACCCGTCTTTGAGTATGTTTTCATTCACTGCGCTTCTTATATATTTATATATTTATATTTATGTGTGACTGAGTGTTGGGGTTTTATGCAGTGACTTGGATGAGAATTTGAAGAAGGCTTTCCACAGGTATTTGGAGATCAGAGGGATCACTCACACCATCACTGACTTTTTGGCAGATTATTTGGCCAACAAAGGCAAGAGAGAGCATCTTCTATGGCTCAAGGATGTCAAGTCTTTTGTTGACATGTGATAACTATCGTTTTTGGTTTTCCAAGAGTGAAACTTTTAAATGCGATTTTTTTGAGTTTTATCTTTACATGAACTTGTTATCACCATTATCGTATCGTTGCAAGGAGTTGCTACTTGTTTACAATATTAGTTTCAATTATTCCCCAGTGAAACTTGTCACTTTTCATTAGGATTTATCTATAAAAAAAAACTTAGCCATTAATTCTGTTCTTGTCTTGTCCATTAGACATGCCAGTTTCAGTTTAGGGTTTAATTCTATACCAATACTTTTTTCTAGTTTTAGTTTTGAAAATTTGATGGAATCTCTTGAACATGTTGCTTGTAGAGATGGACTAAACACATGAGGTATATGATCTTTTAAATTTTTGACATGGTCATAATCAATAATATCCTCTGAAGTAATAGAGCAAATCTCCCATTGTACCTTAGAACAATGAAAAGACAGGGTGGGTCATTACGAAATAACTGGTTTGTTCTTTACATAATCTTGCGATTTAATGGACAGTTTAGCATGTCACTTTTTTATAGATCAATGTTTTTCCTCGTTTGATGCATATATGAACTTTAGAATGTACTGAATCATCACTGGGATATTGCTAGTTGATTCCATGTATTCTATGATCAAAATGGTTGGTTCGTATAAAAATCACTCTCCTTGCGAATTGCTACTAAACCAAATCCTCTAGGAAATAACAATAAAAATATCGGAAGAAGATATCTTAGATCAAGACAGTATGACATGGTGCCACTGAAATGATGAAAAGGAGCAAGATCAAGCAGAGCTCTTGGTTTGGAAACCAGAAGAATAAGAAGCATAACATAACAAATGTAACCCTCGCAGAGTCAAGGCTATTTTCAACCAAGTTTAGGTCGAACACCATCCAAGTTATTTTCCGTTTTAGCACCCTTGCTGATCTCGGTTGTCTTCTTGTACCACTTTATCAAGAAAGTTTCACCAGGTGCTTCTTGGACTCCACCAAGTGTTCACTCTTGAAGCACGCATCCATAACCACTCGTTTCTTATTTGAAAGCTTGGGAAGGTTTCGCAACCGCAAGCTATGCAACTTGGTATTCTTTTCACGGAGATCCCATGAGATGGCCTCCAGAACCAGGCATGAGAAACATTTCATCTTTCTTGGAAAACATGACACGGGAGGAGAAGAAGCAGGGGTTCTCGATCCTGATGTTGGTCCACTCCGAGTTTCTCTGAGCCGGTCTGCAAAAGCTTATTTGATGTCCCACGAACTTGACAGCCACGACCACAATCTTCATCCTCGGGAGAAGAAGAGGACATGGAAACGTTGGTGATGATTTGGGTTTGGCAATGAGGCAGAGTTACAAGAGGAGGCAAAGGGATGTGTTTCGGGTCAGTATACGATGCACATGGGTTTAGATCGTCTTGGAGACGCAGTATGCCGTCTTTCTTCATAGCAGCCACCCAGCCATGGGATGACCCGATGGTTACCGTACCATCACTATTATTCACCAAGTCCCAAGGCACAATCTTAGTCGAAGAAGTGATGTCAGGTTGACCATCATATAAAAAAGAGAGTTTTCCATCATTATTGAGTATCGGTCCATAGCGATCAGCGCCAGCAATAGAACAAGGAGGGGTTTGCGGCAAGGAAGTTGAGACAAGTGGAGAGGATCTTACCAACACAGGTCTCCGAAAGCATAGATTCGAGGGATGGTTGAGAAGCAGAGACATGATGAAGGGAATAGAAAACTCCAATTGATGGATAAATGATACAGAGGAAGAGACTTGTAAGGAAGAGAAAAAAAAGAACCGTAATTCTAATGGATGATATTGGCCTTACTACAGAGGAAGTAAAAGACTTGCCAACCAAGTTTCCCGTCTTTAGGTTTGGTCAGACACAATCTTAATTGGATTTCATTTTTATTAAGGTCAAACCTTTCATTTAAAACTCTTTTCCATTGAATATTTTGTGTTTAATTGAATTGAACCCAATTAACTCATTGTGTATATTTTCGATGTACATAATGTAATTGTTTTAGAGACTTTAGTCTTATCATCTCCTTTTCCACACACCCGGATTGTTCAATCTTCGCTTTTTGAATTCATGATTTGGATAATTACAACGAATCTCTACTTTGCTATGTTTTGCTCAACATAGTTATGGGCATCGTGTAGGCTTGAAGGAAAAGCATCTTAAACATCAAACACAATCTTATCATATCTAAATAATGGCATTAATAGTGTAAAGGAAGATCAACAGTTAAAGCTTTTGTTTAGGATACTCAATCAGCTAAAAGGTCAAATGCAGACCGATTATGAAAGGGAAGTTAGTAAGTAAACAGGGAAAATAAGAGCATGATTATCGGGGTTCTTAGAAGGTTTTCTTGCACTGTTTGCGTCAGTGGGACCCATGAAACAGTGCAAGAATCGCTTCATAAAACTACTAATAAGAACCGGTTTAAAGAGTTTCTTTCACTGTTGCAGCCCCACTGACACGTGGCCGTCCGCGATTGGTTCGTTTTTTTAATTTTCTTTTTCTTTTTTTTTTAAGCAGCAAAAAAGCAAAAAAAAAAATTTAAGAACCCCCGTTAGGGGGTTTTAGGGATAATGATGCTCTAATAACCTTGGATCATCACATATATTGCTGTCATAGTCACAAGGTGTGATCATCTATAAACAAGCAGTGTTTGATTATTCAACCCAACGTTTACTTCTTTTGAGTCAACTTTCACAATCAAGAGACATACGAGACCACATATTAAAACATGCACCAGACACAAACTAAAGGACGATTTAAATGTCACGTGGCATTTAACAAACCGTGTTAGCACTTAGTAGCTCTAGCTGTACCAAATCCAAAACCAAATCTTTGGACATACCTAGCCGGATTTCAAATTTGTACTAGTTAAGTGTGTGTTCATTAAAATACAAAAGTGAAGTCAAGTGTGTACTAAGTAGCTAAAGATAAATCAATTTTAACATTTTCTTCAATCAACATCACGATTCACGTACTCTTGATGGCCTTATTCTGTTTTATCGTTCATTTAAATTCTATATTGTCCTTATAAGAAATCTCTAGGCACGAGACTCATCAACTTAATGCTTTCGTTAGATTTAGGATTAGACGTGAGACCCAAATCGCCAGGCTGATATACATGGTCTAGTAACGTTATTACTCATTCATGTTCATCCTTGACTACATCCAATAAACTATAATAGTTTAAATATTATTTTGTATTGGTATGCAGTGAAAGGAGAATATAAAATAATGATTTAGCAATAACTCCTTGATATTCAGTTCATAATCAAGATTCAGAACTACAATTGAGATCCAAAAATCAAAAGATTAAAGACATGACCCGAAACATTCCTCAAGAACTTTGTCTTATGGCAACTTTCACCAAAAGAAACTATACAAAGTTTGTTTTGGCTGTATGTTTATGTAAACTCTAACAAAAAAGTATTAGTAAAACTCATGATGATGATGATGAAAATTAGTTTTGATCATCCAAAAACTCTCTGAAAAGCTTCAAAATATCAACAAAAGTAACCATACCAACCAAACAACCGTCTTCATCAACCACCCACACATAACTCACCCTCTGAGCAATCGCTTGTATCATCACAGCCATCAACGAGCTTTTCCGGTTACACACTATAGCCACTGACTTCCTCGCCATCCTCGCCGCGCTACTCACCGACCTCCCATACGACTTTGTTCTCCCCGGCGGAGACTCTTCATCCGACGAAGAAGAACCCGAAGACAACGACAATGAATCAACTAGCGAGATCAAACCCACCATCCCTTTCTCTTCAAGACGATTCCTCACAACTCTTACAAGACTCTCCGGCGGACCACCACCGTCAATGTACGTCATTAGATCACCGGCGGAGAGTGTAGCAACCGCTGCAGCCGCGGACTCGTCGCAGCAAGCGAGCGTCATCGGCGATATCTCACCGATTAAAACCGTACGCGGTTCTTCTCCATCGCATTCACCGTGGACTACCGCGACGGAGATGTTATCGGAGATGGCGTTAGAAATGGCGGTAACGGCGGAGGCGGCGGAGGAGTAGTAATCGACGGAGAGGGTAGTGTGTGTGCTGTTGATAACGCCGAGGTCGGAGATAGAGAGGGAAGGTAATGGAGAGAAGACGCTAATGGAATCAAGAAGGAACCTGATGATGTCTTCTTGTGTGATCCAGCAGAACTGGCTGTTGTTCTTGTGAGTTTGTTGTTGTGGTGGTGGTTAGCGAAACGACAGCGTTTCGGGTTTGTCTTCTCGTTGTGATTGGTTTTGTCTGAATCGGAACAACCAGATTCTGTGCTCCTCCGGTTATCAGATCAATCGCTTCAATTAACCTGCAAGATCAAACCCAAAATCAAATCCTGAAACTCATCATACAACAAAAAAAAAGTTGAGTTTTTTTTTTAATTAAGATTTTTTTTTTAATTGATATATATTTGGTGGACGTACTTGCAGGAAGATGCGACATGAACGACGATGGAACGAGATTTGGGAAGAAGAACAGAGACAGAAGCGTCGAAAGCAGAGGAAAGAGACAACGCCTTGTTGTCTGATTTAGTTAGGTAACAGATCACATCCGCCATACAGATCTTACCCACACACTTGCATTCACACTTGTTGTTATCATCATTGGTTTCGTCGTGATTACAGCTCCAGATGCTGAGGAATGGTTCATCAGAGGATTTGAGGGCGGCGATGGCGTCAGAGACGGTGGCTGTGACGGCGGAGAGACACGTAGCGGTGGTTTGCCCGATGCAGAGATCGGATACCTCGTGAGACAAAAGGGTTAGTGCCATACAAAGAAAGAATTAAAATTTGGATTCGCGAGGAGAATGTGAAGGAGAAGGAGAGGAGAGGTGAGAGTGTCTTTTATAAAGAAAAAAGAAGAGGTGGGTACGGTGTTAAAGTACATGTACACAAAACTCTGTTAAGGCTGCTTGATCTATGGTTGTGTACAGATAGATTTTTTACCTTTTCTGTTTGTTGTGTTCTGCTCATGACATGTATATTATTCTTTTACTATAATGTTTAGAATTTAATATAATTAATCCCTATTTTTAATATAATCCATATTTTTAAAAATATTTTTAAAAGATAGATATCTCACATTTTTAATGCATAAAATAATGATAAATTGTAAATTTTCAACATATTAATTGTGTTTATTAAATTTTAGTTGGCTAAAAATTATAGAAATAACTAATCATAAATAGTTGTATTTATTAATATATTTTTTATATGTGTGAAAATTCTAAAACATACATTATTTTGTAACGGAGGGAATATATGTCAAAATTAATAAAGAAGATTAGTGTTTTGATTTGTTAATGATAAATATTTTTTTTGTTAAGAAATTCTTGAATCTTCAAAAAGTTTGCACTAACAATAATAAAATTGGTATATTCTGCTACTAAATTCAAGATTAATATAAAAACACAAATCTTATTTATTCTACCACTAAAAGATTTACCAGATGTTTATGTCCTGTTTCAAGAAAAAAATACAAAATAATATGGTTGTTTTCAGGCGGACCTAAATGAGAACTGGGTGGAACAAGTGCCACATAGAAAAAAATATTACTTTCATTTGTTTTATTGAAAATTGAGGAACTCAAATGGTCTAATATCTAATGTTTCATGCACCTTTGCTCAAAAACTGTTATTTAAATTGGTATGTCCCATGTACATGTAGTATTTCTAGATGTATATGGACCTTTTCTCACAATGCATATCTTAAATGATGAGAATGAAAATAATAAAGAATAAAAGGTGTTATATATGTAAGAATATTATATTTCCATTAAATCATATACATTGTACATTATAATGAAATAAATATTTATTTCGTATATCTGATAATTTTTTAAAAAATCTACCGTTATTAGATTAATAGTCTAAATATGCCATTTTCAACACAACAATTTATATTTTATATTGAAGTAATTTTATTTTCTTGTACAAGGTCAGTGTATCATTCACATTTTCATAATATGACCCGTGCTTTCATAAAAATATATTTTATATTTTTTATGGATAAATTTTATGATAATTTATAAAAATATTTATATACTATTCAAATCCGGTACTTATATTTTATACTTTTCCAACATTTATCATATTAAATTTACATTCAGATAATTATTATTATATGAAATATACATAAATAATATATTTATGTATCAATTTATATTTTAATTTTATAATTATATAAATGACTCTTTTTAAATTTAGGTATGCTTTATGGTTGTTTCATTTGATAAAAAGATAATAAATTGCTAAATGTTGGGATTACGATAATTTTTAATAGTATTAAAGTATAATTAATTAGTTATTTTAGTTAAATAAATTTTGAAAATATGTTAATAAAACATAAAAAGATTAACAATCTAAAATGGTAAGTTTTATTAATGACTTCAGTGGCATTTATGTAAATAAGTGAAAAATACTTAGAACTACTTTTTATTTGTACTTCTCTTTAATAATATAGATTCTATTATTTTCATGTTATCTAAAAAATATCTATTTATAATTAGGAGATCCGTATATAAAAGAAACAGAAGACTTATAACCCTAATAGAAAAAACTGAGAATATTGTACATATTGAAGGCATAAATAGAGAAATAAATGAATACATATACACACATAAAGTGAATCTGCAAACTAGAGATAATTATGAAAGTCAAATATAATTTTATAGATATTTTTTAATTGATTAACCTCCAAAAATGTCTAGGTATCGGTCTAAATATGAAATATTGCAGGATTGGGATATGTAGCTGGGTTATACTAAGACGACGGGTATAATTCCTATCACTCTAGCTATATTTTTAATCAGAAAAACATCGATTGCGTATCGTTAAACGAACTGATCTAACCGCGACTGCTAGATAAATTTTAGTTCATATACTTGTCTCTTGTTTGTTAAGTATTGGACCTAAGAAGCAACTCGCATCACAGACTCATCATTCTGAACTTATGATGCGATACCAATCAGTTCGATTGGCTATAAATTCATATCAGGGATCGAAATTCAATATGACGTTGAAAAATGTATGACAATTACAATTTGTAGAGTTGCCATATATAGTATGAAAATCAACATTCTGAAACATATGAAGTTTACATAGCTTAGCAAATGTCTACAAACTACTTGATTTGAAATATCTTTTATCAAAAAGAAAAACTCCTTAATTTGGAAAAAGATACTTCACTAGCTTATTTTGAACGACAATCTTGCCATGGGTTCATACTACTCTGAATTATCATCGCACCACGTTTTCATGACCGTCCCTACCCCATTACTATTGTCGAAAGATATGATCAATTTCTTATATGTATTATATATATATATCTTATTGTATATATTTATTTGACTGTGATATTATGGTTAAGAATTGCGAAAGGAATACAATTTCCTTGTTTAAAGAGGTAGTATTATATTAGTAGAACACCGGTGAACCATCTTGTCTTATCGCTATGGCTCTTCACGTTTTTTCTCGCTCATTGTTGAGCCATTTCTCAGCCTCTAAGTACACATTATGTATGTATAACATATCTAAATATTAAAGGCTATTTCTATATAATATATAAACATGTATAACAAACTAGTCAAAAATAAACGGAAGCTCTTCACAAACGTTTTTAGTCTTCAAAGCCACACCGTTTAAGGTCTCTTTAGTTCCGTTATACTTACGTTACTACAATAGTATATAACATAAAATTGCGATAAAAAAAGCTCTCTAAAGAACCAAAATCATGAAATCGTAAGATGAAATCGGTTGAGAAAAATCGAAAATGTTAAAGATGAAATGTGAAATGACACTTTCTCTGCAAAGATGTAGAAACACTAGTTAAGTGTAATGTTAACACAAGAGCTATAAAACGCGGGATATTGAAAACGTCATTCTCTCAATTGTAACACGTCAACGGTGACTCCTCTCTTTAAGCATAGGGATCTTGTTGGTCCAAAAGCTTTACCAGCAAAAAAAAATCATATTGGTATTCTAAAAAATCGGTATAGACGATGCCTAGATGTTCCGTCTAATTGACCAAATCAGATAATTAAGCGAGACAAAATTTAATCAAACCTTTTTTTTCATAAAAAATTAGGTTGTATTGGAGTGTTCCCGAAAAATTCGTCCCGCTTTGCACATTCACCTAATCGAGTAGAGTCCTCAAACAAAAGCAGCTAACTAAGCGTTTAAGTTATTTAGAAATGAGTGCCTCTATTGTAACTTTGTGGAGAGATTATGCGCGTGATCAAAGTCAACGTTCATAACTGTTAGGTAGACATATAAAGAAGATAATCTTATTAATATAAAAGTTGTGTGTGGTGGCTCCTTTCAGTATCTAATATTGGGAGATTATTTGGATATTAATGAACCAATATTATGCTTTATCTAAATCTCTTATTAAAAAAAGTGTGTCTTTTATGGTCAACCTCGTGTAATTGATTCCACTTTTTAATCTGAACTCACATATTCATTATAACTAACCTTATTAATAAAATGGTAAAGCACAGTTCTGAAAAGTTTTTTATTGATCCTTGAAAATAATGTGTTTCCAATAAACTAGGCGCTCAAAGGAATTAGTTGTCATTTTCGTGCCTCATCCTCACATTATGACAAAGTGGGCTCTTTCTAGGACCTCTTTACTGGTGCTCAAGGAACCTTGTCACACTGATTTAAACTAGCACCGAAGTGGCCGAACCCTTAGCGCTTCTAAATGGTTCTAATTATGTGTCATTTTGAGAGCTATGGTGTCTTTATGCTGGTTTTTATATATCTCAAAGACAGCAGTATTTCTCTGAAATTTCTGAAATTCTGAACGTTCAACACAGTGGGAACAACAGGTTGGGCCAAGTTTATTATGTTTTTAGCTTAGTTCTTTATTGCGAAGTTAAAATGATTAATAGTATCTAGGTTTCGAGTTATGACATAAAA
>CAJHQP010010809.1:0-17287 GCA_905132765.1 Moricandia arvensis
TGAGTCCAAATCAAGATGCTTAAATCTTGATTCATTTAGGTTTGATTAGAATCAAGAAGAAATTGCCAAATCTCCAAACAGGGTAAACTGGAATCACTTCGGTTAAAAGTGGAATAACATCTTCATCATAACTCCTATGATATTGATTCAAATTCAGGGTGATTATCCAATGATTTATGAGTCCAAATAAAGCTTCTTACATCTGATTCAATCTGGTTTGATTAGAATCCAGAAGAAATTGCCAAATCTCTAAACAGGGTAAAACTGGAGTCACTTCGGTTAAAAGTGGGATAACTTCTTCATCATAAGTCCAATGATATTGATTCAACTTCAGGATGATTATACACTGATTTATGAGTCCAAATCAAGATTCTTACATCTGATTCATTCTGGTTTGATTAGAATCAAGAAGAAATTCCCAAATCTCCAAACAGGGTAAACTGGAATCACTTTGGTTAAAAGTGGAATAACATCTTCATCATAACTCCTATGATATTGATTCAACTCAGGGTGATTATCCACTGATTTATGAGTCCAAATAAGCTTTTTACATCTTTATTCATTCTGGTTTGATTAGAATCAAGAAGAAATTGCCAAATCTCCAAACAGGATAAACTAGAGTCACTTTGGTTAAAAGTGGGATAACTTCTTCATCATAACTCCTATGATCTTGATTCAACTTCAGGATGATTCTACACTGATTTATGAGTCCAAATCAAGATTCTTACATCGTGATTCATTCTGGTTTTATTTGTATCAAGAAGAAATTGCCAAATCTTCAAACATGGTAAACTTAAATCACTTCGGTTAAAAGTGGAATAACATCTTCATCATAACTCCTATGATATTGATTCAAATTCAGGATGACTATCCACTGATTTATGAGTCCAAATAAAGCTTCTTACATCTTGATTCATTCTGGTTTGATTAGAATCAAGAAGAAATTGCCAAATCTCTAAACAGGGTAAACTGGAGTCACTTCGGTTAAAAGTGGGATAACTTCTTCCATCATAACTCCAATGATATTGATTCTAATTCAGTGTGATTTTCCACTGATTTATGAGTCCAAATAAAGCTTCTTACATCTTGATTCATTCTGGTTTGATTAGAATCAAGAAGAAATTACCAAATCTCCAAACATGGTAAACTGGAGTCACTTTGGTTAAAAGTGGGATAACTTCTTCATCATAACTCCTATGATCTTGATTCAACTTCAGGATGATTCTACACTGATTTATGAGTCCAAATCAAGATTCTTACATTGTGATTCATTCTGGTTTTATTTGTATCAAGAAGAAATTGCTAAATCTCCAAACAAGGCAAACTGGAATCACTTCGGTTAAAAGTGGAATACCATCATCATCATAACTCCCATGATATTGATTCAAATTCAGGGTAATTATCCACTGATTTATGAGTCCAAATAAATCTTCTTATATCTTGATTCATTCTGGTTTGATTAGTATCAAGAATAAATTGCCAAATCTCCAAACAGGGTAAACTGGAGTCACTTCGGTTAAAAGTGGGATAACTTCTTCATCATAACTCCTATGATCTTGATTCAACTTCAGGATGATCCTAGACTGATTTATGAGTCCAAATCAAGATTCTTAAATCTTGATTCATTCAGGTTTGATTAGAATCAAGAAGAAATTGTCAAATCTCCAAAACAGGGTAAACTGGAATCACTTCGGTTAAAAGTGGAATAACATCTTCATCATAACTCCTATGATATTGATTCAAATTCAGGGTGATTATCCAATGATTTATGAGTCCAAATCAAGATTCTTACATCGTGGTTCATTCTGGTTTTATTTATATCAAGAAGAAATTGTCAAATCTCCAAACAGGGTAACTGGAGTCACTTCGGTAAAAAGTGGGATATCATCTTCATCATAAGTCCTATGATCTTGATTCAACTTCAGGGTGATTCTACACTGATTTATGAGTCTAAATCAAGATTCTTACATAGTGATTCATTCTTGTTTTATTTGTATCAAGAAGAAATGGCCAAATCTCCAAACATGGTAAACTAGAATAACTTCGGTTAAAAGTGGGATAACTTCTTCATCATAACTCCTATGATCTTGATTCAACTTCAGGGTGATTCTAAACTGATTTATGAGTCCAAATCAAGATTCTTACATCGTGATTCATTCTGGTTTTATTTGTATCAAGAAGAAATTGCCAAATCTCCAAACAGGGTAAATTGGAATCACTTCGGTTAAAAGTGGAATAACATCATCATCATAACTCCTATGATATTGATTCAAATTCAGGGTAATTATCCACTGATTTATGAGTCCAAATAAATCTTCTTATATCTTGATTCATTCTGGTTTGATTAGTATCAAGAATAAATTGCCAAATCTCCAAACAGGGTAAACTGGAGTCACTTCGGTTAAAAGTGGGATAACTTCTTCATCATAACTCCTATGATCTTGATTCAACTTCAGGATGATTCTAGACTGATTTATGAGTCCAAATCAAGATTCTTAAATCTTGATTCAGTCAGGTTTGATTAGAATCAAGAAGAAATTGTCAAATCTCCAAACAGGGTAAACTGGAGTCACTTCGGTTAAAAGTGGGATATCATCTTCATCATAACTCCTATGATCTTGATTCAATTTCAGGGTGATTCTACACTGATTTATGAGTCCAAATCAAGATTCTTACATCGTGATTCATTCTGGTTTTATTTGTATCAAGAAGAAATAGCCAAATCTCCAAACAGGGTAAACTAGAATCACTTCGGTTAAAAGTGGGATAACTTTTCATCATAACTCCAATGATATTGATTCAACTCCAGGGTGATTCTCACTGATTAATGAGTCCAAATCAAGCTTCTTACATCGTGATTCATTCTGGTTTTATTAGTATCATGAATAAATTGCCAAATCTCCAAACAGGGTAAACTGGAGTCACTTCGGTTAAAAGTGGGATAACTTCTTCACCATAACTCCTATGATCTTGATTCAACTTCAGGATGATTCTACACTGATTTATGAGTCCAAATAAAGCTTCTTACATCTTTATTCATTCTGGTTTGATTAGAATCAAGAAGAAATTGTCAAATCTCTAAACAGGGTAAACTGGAGTAACTTCGGTTAAAAGTAGGATAACTTCTTCATCATAACTCCAATGATATTGATTTAACTTCACGGTGATTATCCACTAATTTATGAGTCCAAATAAAGCTTCTTACATCTTGATTTATTCTGGTTTGATTAGAATGAAGAAGAAATTGCCAAAAATCCAAACAGAGTAAACTGGAGTCACTTCGGTTAAAAGTGGGAAACTTCTTCATCATAAATCCAATGATATTGATTCAAATCCAGGGTGATTATCCACTGATTTATGATTCCAAATAAAGCTTCTTACATCTTGATTCATTCTTGTTTTATTAGTATCAAGAATAAATTGTCAAATCTCCAAACAGGGTAAACTGGAGTCACTTCGGTTAAAAGTGGGATAACTTCTTCATCATAACTCATATGATCTTGATTCAACTTCAGGATGATTCTACACTGATTTATGAGTCCAAATCAAGATTCTTACATCTTGATTCGTTCTGTTTTGATTAGAATCAAAAATAAATTGTCAAATCTCCAAACATTGTAAACTGGAGTCACTTTGGTTAAAAGTGGGATAACTTCTTCATCATAACTCCTATGATCTTGATTCAACTTCAGGATGATTCTACACTGATTTATGAGTCCAAATCAAGATTCTTACATCGTGATTCATTCTGGTTTTATTTGTATCAAGAAGAAATTGTCAAATCTCCAAACAGGGTAAACTGGAGTCACTTCGGTAAAAAGTGGGATAACATCTTCATCATAACTCCTATGATCTTGATTCAACTTAAGGGTGATTCTACACTGATTTATGATTCCAAATCAAGATTCTTACATCGTGATTCATTCTGGTTTTATTTGTATCAAGAAGAAATAGCCAAATCTCCAAACAGGGTAAACTAGAATAACTTCGGTTAAAAGTGGGATAACTTCTTCATCATAACTCCAATGATATTGATTCAACTCCAGGGTGATTCTACACTGATTAATGAGTCCAAATCAAGCTTCTTACATCGTGATTCATTCTGGTTTTATTAGTATCATGAATAAATTGCCGAATCTCCAAACAGGGTAAACTGGAGTCACTTCGGTAAAAAATTGGATAACATCTTCATCATAACTCCTATGATCTTGATTCAACTTCAGGGTGATTCTACACTGATTTACGAGTCCAGATCAAGATTCTTACATCGTGATTCATTCTGGTTTTATTTGTATCAAGAAGAAATTGCCAAATCTCCAAACAGGGTAAACTAGAATCACTTCGGTTAAAAGTGGGATAACTTCTTCATCATAACTCCAATGATACTGATTCAACTCCAGGGTGATTATACACTGATTAATGAGTCCAAATCAAGCTTCTTACATCGTGATTCATTCTGGTTTTATTAGTATCATGAATAATTGCCAAATCTCCAAACAGTGTAAACTAGAATCACTTCGGTTAAAAGTGGGATAAATTCTTCATCATAACTCCTATGATCTTGATTCAACTTCAGGGTGATTCTAAACTGATTTATGAGTCCAAATCAAGATTCTTACATCGTGATTCATTCTGGTTTTATTTGTATCAAGAAGAAATTGCCAAATCTCCAAACAGGGTAAACTGAAATCACTTCGGTTAAAAGTGGAATAACATCTTCATCATAACTCCTATGATATTGATTCAAATTCAGGGTGATTATCCACTGATTTATGAGTCCAAATAAAGCTTCTTAAATCTTGATTCATTCTGGTTTGATTAGAATCAAGAAGAAATTGTCAAATCACTAAACAGGGTAAACTGGAGTCACTTCGGTTAAAAGTGGGATAACTTCTTCATCATAACTCCAATGATATTGATTCAAATTCAGGGTGATTATCCTCTGATTTATGAGTCCAAATAAAGCTTCTTACATCTTGATTCATTCTGGTTTGATTAGTATCAAGAATAAATTGCCAAATCTCCAAACAGGCTAAACTGGAGTCACTTCGGTTAAAAGTGGGAAACTTCTTCATCATAACTCCAATGATATTGATTCAAATCCAGGGTGATTATCCACTGATTTATGAGTCCAAATAAAGCTTCTTACATCTTGATTCATTCTTGTTTTATTAGTATCAAGAATAAATTGTCAAATCTTCAAACAGGGTAAACTGGAGTCACTTCGGTTAAAAGTGGGTTAACTTCTTCATCATAACTCATATGATCTTGATTCAACTTCAGGATTATTCTACACTGATTTATGAGTCCAAATCAAGATTCTTACATCTTGATTCGTTCTGGTTTGATTAGAATCAAAAATAAATTGCCAAATCTCCAAACAGGGTAAACTGGAGTCACTTTGGTTAAAAGTGGGATAACTTCTTCATCATAACTCCTATGATCTTGATTCAAATTCAGGGTGATTATCCACTGATTTATGAGTCCAAATAAAGCTTCTTACATCTTGATTCATTCTGGTTTGATTAGAATCAAGAAGAAATTGCCAAATCTCTAAACAGGGTAAACTGGAATCACTTCGGTTAGAAGTGGGATAACTTCTTCATCATAACTCCAATGATATTGATTCTAATTCAGTGTGATTTTCCACTGATTTATGAGTCCAAATAAAGCTTCTTACATCTTGATTCATTCTGGTTTTTTTAGTATCAAGAAGAAATTGTCAAATCTCCAAATAGGGCATACTGGAATCACTTCGGTTAAAAGTGGGATAACTTCTTCATCATAACTCCTATGATCTTGATTCAACTTCAGGGTGATTCTACACTGATTTATGAGTCCAAATCAAGCTTCTTACATCGTGATTCATTCTGGTTTTATTAGTATCAAGAAGAAATTAACAACTCTCCAAACAGGGCAAACTGGAATCACTTCGGTTAAAAGTGGGATAACTTCTTCATCATAACTCCAATGATATTAATTCAAATTCAGGGTGATTATCCACTGATTTATGAGTCCAAATAAAGCTTCTTACATCTTGATTCATTCTGGTTTGATTAGTATCAAGAGGAAATTGCCAAATCTCCAAACAGGGTAAACTGGAATCACTTCGGTTAAAAGTGGAATAACATCTTCATCATAAATCCTATGATATTGATTCACATTCAGGGTGATTATCCACTGATTTATGAGTCCAAATAGAGCTTCTTACATCTTGATTCATTCTGGTTTGATTAGAAACAAGAAGAAATTGCCAAATCTCCAAACAGGGTAAACTGGAGTCGCTTCGGTTAAAAGTGGGATAACTTCTTCATCATAACTCCTATGATCTTACTTCAACTTCAGTGATGTGATCATGGAAAGCACCAAGGAATGGAAGCATGAACCTGAACCTGAAGAGTTTGTAGCTGAGGATGCAACATTGAAGAGTGCTTTGAAACAATAAGAATACATTGGTCTTGGTTGAAGCTTGATCATCCAAGACACCTTGACCATCATTCAATCCATTCCACCTTCAAGCTGATCATCAACTAGGCAAGCAGGATTGTGTGTACTCTTTTCCTCACTTTGGTTTTGTCCCAATGGGTTTTACGGAGGGCGGTTTTTAACGAGGCCACAAGACTACTTCACATATCACCTAGATGATGATCCCGGAACAACCACATATCTACCTTATGTTATGTTTTTATCCTATGCTTTTTATCTCATGTTTATTTCAAATATTCTTTAGGGAGGAGCGTTTTTCTCATTAGTCTCTTTGTTTTCCCGAGACCTTGTGCATGTACAAGGATCTCTCTATTTATATGTTCAGGAAACCCTTCTCTAAAGCAAGCAATCTTTTATCAAAAACCTTTTCTCTCTTCTCTCTTGTCTTTGGCGAGTTGAAGTGTTTCTGGTGTGTAATATCCAGAGTCTAAGGGTGTCTAAGTTGGTGTGTCATATCCGATTTAGTCATCTAGGAGTATCAAGAGATCATCCATCCCTCTTGTGTCACCATTCGATCCACATGCCTTGAGAAACTTAAGTCTTTCGATTCGTTTCTGCAAGGATTTATCCCATCTGTTCCAGAGCAACATCCTAGGATCATATCAAGTGGTATCAGAGCAACTCTGGAAGGGAAGTGTTCTGTTTCTCTGAAATTTTTGATTGATCTGTTCATCTCCTTGTTCAGTATAAATCGATCTGTGTTTCTGTTGTTTAAATCTGATAAATATGAGAACTTGGATCATGAATCTGTTGTAATCTTTTCACATTCTCTTTGATTTCGTGTTGATTTGTGTTCTGTGTGTCAAAATCTGATAAAATATGGCTCATTGATCATGTTTCTGAGTTTAAACTCTTCATATCCTTGCTGAGAAAGTTATCGATTTGCTTTGTTGATCTGAATCTGATTAGGGTTAAGAGAAATCAATATGTTTCCATTGTTTTGAATCTATTCTTTTCTGTTTTGATCATTGAATCTAAGCTTGAATCTGAACCTACAAACGAATATCTCTCTTTGTTCTCACAAGTCTATTCTGTTTGAATCTGTTCCGTATTGCTCAAGTTTGATTTGTACTTGTCTTTGGTTGAGTTCAAAATTGATCTGAGAAGTGTAAGGTTTAATTTTGTTTTGAATCTGTTTCTGTTTTGAAAGTTGATTGTTTGTTTTCTCTAGAACTTGTTACTTCTGTGTTTTGTTTTCTCTTGTTTCAGGTATCATGGCAGGAGATCAAAAAGGAGAACTCAACAAGGAAGAGAAATTGATGATTGAATCATTCAAGGCCAGTATGGGACTAGTCCTCAAAGATCAGATAAGAAAACTAAGACTGGACCTGAGACAGGAAATCCAACGAGATACTGGTCACAATATTGAGTCTAGAAGCAGTGAGAGGAGACAAAGACGTGAGCATGAAGGCAGAGGCAATAACAGAGACAAACTTGCATATCAAAAGATGTAAATCCCTCCTTTCTATGGGGATGCTAATCCTGCTGCATATGTGGAGTGGGAAGAGAAGATGGAATTGATTTTCAGTTGTCAACACAATACTGAAAGAAAGAAGGTTCAAATGGCTACTGCTGAGTTTTGTGGTTATGCTTTAAGCTGGTGGAATCAATTGGTAAAGTCTAGAAGTCTTGATGGAAAAGAACCAGTGGAAACATGGTCTAAGTTGAGGGCTATGATGCGTAGAGAGTTTGTTCCAAGACAATACCACAAGGAAGTACTTAGAAAGCAGTCTGAGACCAAGCTATGCTCTTCAAACTCAGTCCACAAACAACAAGACAGCATGACATCACGTCCATCCAGTGATATTGGCTCATCTAGCAAGGAACCAATCTGTTACAGCAAGGAGAAGACAGTCTCTAAGCCATTTAAAGAAGATAAACAATTTTGTTTATTCAGTGAAAAGGATAAAGAGGCATTGTTACAAGTAATGATGGATGTGGAGAAGCAAATCAAAAGGACCAACACAGCACGTCCATCCATTGAAACACAGCATCAAGAACCAGTAACTATTGTTTCAAAACTCAAAGTGCAGAACCAGAACCAGTTGCGCCTATCCAAGAAGATCAAGCCACAGTAGCCTCACCTATCTTTCATAAAGAAGAGCAGCCTGTTCAGAACGTCATGGTCCCTTTCAAACAACACATGGTCGCAGAGAAGACACCCAGGGAACCTCAAAGAGCTCGTAGAATGAATCAACTAATTTTCTTTGATCCATGTGATTTCCAAAAGACCTTCTTAGGTACTTTTCTATTCACTCCTTTTGTTTGGTACAAGAACAGAGCAGTGGAACTATCAAGACACGACTTGGGTATGAAACATGTTGTATTTGAAACTGGAGGAGAGTTGTCGAATCACAGGAACAAGCTCATATTGATTGAAAAGAAATCAGCAGCAGAAACAATTGATTTTGGAAATCTTTCATTCTCTGGAGGAAAGGTGTTGCACGTCTCAGCTCCTAAAGAGTTTCACTATGAAACCCAACTGGAGAATGAAGAAAAGTCAGTCACGGATCCAACAAACCAGACCACGCAGCAAATGGCCACCTGATCATCAAGATATTGCTAGTTTTGCAAAACATGTCGGTTTGGATCTTTCCCAAGAGAAACTTATATCTGATTGTGCTGGAAGGTTACAGAACTATTTGTGGAGGCCTGGAGAATATGTCCACAAGATTATCATCCTTGCTGAAAGGAAGAATCGCCATCTTATGGAAGTGACAAGGAGCATGATGTTTCACACCAGTGTCCCTAAAAGATTTTGGGGTGATGCTGTGGTCTCAGCTTGCTATCTCATCAATAGAATACCCACCAAAGTCCTCCAAAATGTCTCACCCTTTCAGGTATTAAACAAAATCAAACCTCCAATAGATCATTTGCCTGTGTTTGGGTGTTTTGCTATGTCTTAATACCATGTGAGCAACGCAATAAACTAGAAGCCAAGAGTGTGAAGGCCATGTTCATTGGCTATTCTCACACGCAAAAAGGGTACAAGTGTTACTCACCAGACACCAGGAAAGTCTTAGTCTCAAGGGATGTTAAGTTTGTGGAATCAAAAGGGTACTATGATGAGAAGAACTGGGATAGCCTCAAAGATCTCTCCCATGGCCCCTCTGATAGAGCAAACAACTTGAGGACTATCTTGGAAAGCTTAGGGGTCACCAACTCTCAGTGTAATGGTGGACCCTCTCCTGCTTCCCCAGCACCAGGACTAACCACGGCTTCCACTCCTGATGCTACTCCACCAACTGATGCAGATATCCACCTTGATCCTGAGGGGGGCAGTGAGTCTGAATCACAACAACACCCACCAGAAAGAGATTCAGAATCACATGATCAAGATGGAATACATGAGGCAGAGGATGATCAGTCTAGTGAAGATCTAGAAGAAGAAGAGGCAGTGGAAACGGTTTATAGAAGCAGAGCAGCAAATCCAACCATTGAGAAGAAGTACTAGGGTGAGAAAGGATCCAGCTAATTGGATCAACACCAGAGTGTACTTCAATAGTAATGCAGTTGCTCACCCCACACAAGCAACATGTTCTTTGGCACACTATCCTCAAGAACATGTAGTCTTTATGGGTCAACTTGATCAAGAATATATACCAAGGACCTATGAAGAGGCAATAGAGGATGATGGGTGGAGAGAGTCGGTTGGTGCTGAAACTAAAGCAATGATAGACAATGATACTTGGTATGAATCTGAACTTCCAAAAGGCAAGAAGGCAGTGACAAGCAGATGGATATTCACCATTAAGTACCTAGCTAATGGGAAACCAGAAAGGAAGAAGACCATATTGGTTGCAAGAGGTTTCACTCAAACATATGGAGAAGACTACAATGATACCTTTGCACCAGTGGCCAAGTTACACACAATAAGGATTATACTGTCCATAGCAGTAAACCTGGAATGGGATCTCTGGCAAATGGATGTCAAGAATGCTTTCCTACAAGGAGAGCTAGAGGATGAAGTCTATATGCGTCCACCACCTGGTTTAGAGCATCTAGTCAAGCCAGGAAATGTTCTAAGACTCAAGAAGGCAATCTATGGACTAAAGCAGTCACCTAGAGCTTGGTACCACAAACTAAGCACCACCTTGAATGGAAGAGGGTTCAGGAAGTCAGAAGCAGATCATACACTCTTCACCCTCACAAGCCAAGAAGGGATTGTGGTTATCCTCATCTATGTTGATGACATAATCATCACTGGAAACAACAAGGAAGGTATCATCTCTACTAAGTCTTTCCTTAAATCTACATTTGATATCAAAGATTTGGGAGAGTTAAAGTACTTCCTAGGGATTGAGATATGCCGCTCTAAAGAGGGGCTCCATTTATCCCAAAGGAAGTACACACTTGATCTGTTGAATGAGGCAGGAACTCTTGGAGGAAGGATAGCCAAAACTCCACTGGAAGATGGATACAAAGTCTTGCGTGAGGGGGAGTTTGAAGATGAGCCATTTGAGGATGCCAAGCTATATAGGAGAATGGTTGGGAAGCTGATCTATTTTACCATCACACGGCCAGATATCTGCTTTGCGGTTAACCAGATCAGTCAACATATGCAAGCTCCTAAGATTCATCATTGGAACATGGTGGATAGGGTCTTAAGGTACTTGAGAGAAGCTCTGGGTCAAGGAGTCTGGATGGGATGCAACAAGAGCACAGAGATTGTAGGCTACTGTGATGCTGATTGGGCTGGTGATAGAATAGACAGGAGGTCCACATCAGGCTATTGCACATCCATTGGAGGCAACTTAGTAACTTGGAAGAGCAAGAAGCAAAAGGTGGTGTCATGTTCAAGTGCTGAGGCAGAATATAGGGCAATGAGGAAGCTGACCAGTTGTTGAACTGAATAAGTAATGAGGATACAAAGATTGGAGAAGGCTTAAGGAACAAAATGGAGTATGTCCGTACAAGGCCGTACAAGGCCGTACAAGGCCGTACAACCAGGCCGTACACCTTTGGTTACCAAAAGGTGAAATGGATCGACCAAAGGTGAAAGGAGAAAGTTAACCTTGCCGGGCACGTCTACACTCTATGTCTAGGATCAACGAACCATATGGATAAGGAGAGCTCGTCCCTTGACAGACTGGCACTGCTGGAAAGGATAGCATCTAGTCAAGATGCCAAAGGCATCAAGCATGTGAAGCCTCTCGTCCACAAGATTCAAACGGGACGCTCCTCCAGCCTTGACTTCACATGATCCCGTTGAAACCTTATCCTGTATCCATTGCATTAAGATTTATCCTTCTCTATATATTTGTAACACTTCCTCATTCATTAATCAAGCAAGTATTTTTCGAGTCTCTTTCTTTTCTTATTCTCTCTAAGTGTTCTTGAGCTCCCAAATGGGTTCTTGAGCAAATCGGCTCCTATTCTCTTACTTTCTCTCTTAATCTCTTCTAATCGCTTCAATCTACTCTATTCTACCTTTGCATACTCAGATTCTACTCATTCTTTCATGGTATCAGAGCCAGGTTCTCTTGAATCTGGGTTGCTACGTTGAAGACTCAAGAACACTTTGAAGACTCAAGATGGAGAACACCAAGACTACTATCATTCCGGTTACTTTGAAAGGGGGGAACTATCTCCTTTGGTCGAGGGTGGTGAAGACTGCCGTGGGGAGTAAAGGCTTGTGGAACCACATCCTTGAAGATGAAGCTCCCAGGATCATTACTCATGAAGGTGACAAGGAGGTTGTCACGTGTGATGAAGAGAAATGGATGCAAGAGGATATGCTTGTGATATCCATTCTCCAAAGCTCACTGGATCCATCGATTTTGGAGGCTTATAGCTACTGTGAGAAGGCTAAAGATCTATGGGAAACACTTCAAAAGGTGTATGGAAACATCTCAAACCTTACCAGGGTGTTTGAGATCAAGAGAGCTATCAACAACTTAGCTCAGGAGGATATGGAGTTCATTAAACACTTGGGAAAGTTTAGAGCTTTATGGTCTAAACTTGAAATGCTAAGGCCTAGCACAACTGATCCGGATGAGCTGAATGAGAGACGTGAGCAGGATAAGGTCTTTGGCTTACTCCTGACTCTCAACTCAAGCTACAATGATCTCATTAAGCACATCCTAAGGTCAGAGAAGCTCCCATCTCTAGAAGAAGTGTGCTCGCAAATCCAGAAGGAACAAGGGTCATTGGGACTCTTTGGAGGAAAAGGAGAGCTTACCTTGGCTAATCAAGCTGAAGGACCACAGGCCAACAAGGTGAACAAGTATGAGGAAAGGAGGTTCAATGGAAACTGTGATCATTGCAAGAGACAAGGTCACAAGAAGCACCAGTGCTGGATCCTTCACCCACATCTCAAACCAAACAAGTTTCTGAAGGATAGAGAGGCAAGGGCAAACGTGAGTTATGGAGGAAGTGATCAGCATGGGATAAGTGGAGCTGGGCCATCAAACCGGGCACAAGAGAATGAAGGACGTGAAGGGGGTGAGAATTACACTTCTCAACCAACCAACCGTCCAAATGAGCATGAGTTCATCCGGAGATCAGAAATGGATGCTCTCATCAAGATGCTCAAAGACAATGGTAACAACTTGGGTAACCTCAGGGGGTATTCTTTTGGTACTTTTAAAGTTACTAGTCCTTATGATCAAACTGATGCATATACTCAATCTAGGAATGCTGGTCTATCTCTTAGTGCGTGTAGCATGTCTAAACCATTGATAGTTGATTCAGGTGCATCTCATCACATGATTAGTGATACTGATGCGTCCCTAGGATGCTCTTTGGTTGATGGGAATGGATAATCCTTGCAAGAACGAATCAAAGACTCAAGTCCTTCAAGGCGTGTGGATTGGATGGTGACACAAGAGGGATGGATGATCTCTTGATACTCCTAGATGAATGGTTTGGATATTACACACCAAACTAGACACCCTTAGGCTCTGGATATGACACACCAGACTCGGCACACTTCTTTTAGAGAGAGAGAGAGAGCCGCAAAGATGAATAAACTTGTATATAAAAGATTCGATGATTACATAAGGGTGTAGAGAACCCTTTAAATAAGAAAACCAGAGACATGCCTCTAGGGTTTTCGACAATGAACCAAAAAGGAAAGAAGCAAACTATAGTTTATAAGTTAAATGAAATGAAATGCAACTTCTAATAGGCTTGGACCGAGTATAGTACTTAGGTGATTTGTAGACAAGTTGTGGCCTCGTTAAAAACCTTCCTCCTGGAAAACCTCGTGGGACAAAACCAAAAGCAAGGAAAAGAGCACGCACCCCATGTCTGCCTAGACACTATCTCAGTTTGGTGTAGATGGCTTTGAATGGTGATCAAGACATCTCGGATCAAACCTTGTCCAAGACCTTCTTGTTGTGGATGTGAAGTGAGTAATCCAACAACATTCTCCTTAGGCTCTGGACTCTGGAAACGAGTCATGGGACCGTTCAGGAATGTCGACTATCCTCATCCATGTTTGATTACATTGCATGGGCCTCATGTGCTCATCTAAACTCTCTCATTCCTCGCTTTGAAGTGAGGCCAAAGTCCCGAGAAATGCACACCTCTCATGTCCCTCAATTACACCCAGACCAAAAATGATTAAAATCGACAAATCATTCCATCGACAACAAAAAGGAGCAAGTCCCCAAATTACATCTGGATATATAGCATCACTATAACCCATTAATATCCGAACAGACCCTAGGAAACTATATCTACACAGTAAATCCCTAAGATCAAAATCCATAATGTAACCAATCCCCGTTCGAAGATTATATAACTCCATAATATACCGCCAGGTTGTCCATACAACCTGTCCCCTGTCTTCTACTAAACCCGAAGGAGCTAAACATAGACACCGTTGCTCACCCGATAACACCCTCCCATTGGGAGAACCTATCCTTCCTTAGGTGTAACCAAACTTGGTCACCCCACATCTTCAAAATGATATAGCACGACAACACAGTCATCCGCGCCTGGATGTACGTATGAAGCCGCTTGCTCATCACAAGCATTATTAGTTTCAGTAGAGCTTCATATTGTATGTACGATTTCTAGACTTCTCTCCCATTAAATCTGTAGATAGCCTACTCGAGCTTACAAATCTTCCACATGACATATTACCTTTCCACACTCTTGCAACACGTCATTGTGTCAGAACTTGTCAGTATACACCAAAGTTATTGGAGTAGTGTACCTAACCCGTATTACTATAGCAATTTTTGCAGAATTCAGGAAGAAATGAACTGTAGAAGCAGAAGTTTTTGAAATGCATGAGCATTCATGTTGGAGCTATGCAAAACTTCCAGCAGGATTTAAATCCGGCAAGTATTCTTCCCATTTCCTTAAAATCTACTTCCTAAGCCACGGATCGCACGCAGAGGATCCACCATGTAAGCACTAATCCTAGATTTAACATCTGATAACGTTCGAAGTTTGAGCCTCTATCAGTAATTTCTTGTACACCGACCACCTTTGTTAGTATAGAGAAACATTAGTCTTAGTGGCTAATCCTTAATACTCTTTAAGACTCAGAAGTGTAATCCCTGACTCAAGAATCATAGCTTAATTATCCAAAATCGTTAGAAGGATCAGCGTTACGCATGTAAGAGCTACAGTTAATCTATTAAGTGAACTTGTATGCTACCAATGGCAAAACTACAACCTCCTTAATGAAAACACTGAGAGCTCCTGACCCTAAAATGGCAAATTATCCAGTCATATGTTAATGCAAGTTCTATTGAGATAATAAGTGAACAATATACTTGAAGTGTTAATGATGCGCTATATGTCAACAAAACAAAACAATAAAAGATTAGAATCTCTTATCTTCCTTTAAGCACTAAGAACTGTATCTAGAAAGTTAAATCTTCAACATAATAATATTAAATATCCATAAATAAGAATATATGTACAAATGCAACCAAGGGAACTGAGTTTTTAAATAAATATATATTAATAATAAGTGTAATTCAACAAATTCACATTAACGTTATTCAGTATCTTAAAAGCTATTGATATTTGCGTATGAGTCCTTTAAAAATTGTGTGCTAATGAAGCATACACTACTAGTTACACATCACCAGACTCTCATAAACAGTCTTGCTTTGTCGTAAGATATAATTTCTGCCAAGAGAAAGAAACTGACACTTTGAAATACCGCTTGAGGTGCTTCCAAATACCAACACGAACTAAACAGATTGTCTAATACACCCAAGGCAGTTACGTCCTTCCCCAAATAGTTTTTAAAGATCCTGTCGATCTTATAGGAGATAACAGTTGGACCCCTGCTCCAATTATAGGATCTAATGTTTAGCCTCTAAAACATCTTTGGAAAATGCTTTAAGAATTGCAAGAAACAAATTACACTATTTCCAAGACAAAAAACATAAAAATAACCTTGAGTAAGTGCACTAATGTCTGACAACCGTTATTTAAAAGACAGTATTATCTTACTGCACGAGATCAAAGACCGAGAGCTATTTATTCCTCGCACACAGAGCTTCTCTCTCTACTGCGAGCATCCAAATCCTCACATACTTATACCTCAGTAAGCATTAGAACGAGATTGGAACCAAACTGTTTTCGCACGAACCACCTGCTCCCAACCATCCCTTTCTTTTGTTTTTTGTTTGATTAGGCTGTATAGCAGGAGTCACACGTGACAGCTCCTACCTTGGTTTAGATCAGCATGTCATACCTATACGTTTCCGGGTTGAGATCGGAAGATTCTCAGTCTTCGCAAAAGAGACGACTTCATTTTGCCTCGACCTTTAGTGGTCTCGCTAACTAATGTAAACTTCTACTCGCCCTTGTAGACCAGACTCATACGATTATGCGCGTTGGAGATTCAATGCAGTACGTTGTCTCTGTACCACTGAACTTACTTGGGGCCAAAAAAGCAAGGTCCACAACCCGTATTAATGACAAACAGTACACCAAACCCCCATAAGAGACTCGGAGCCCAGTCCGTAGTCTTTGTTCACAGGGGAGGTTGGCCTCCCCAAGCTTTGTCGCACGCAACGACCCAGAGGGTGGCTCTCGGCAGTCCGCACAACACGGCACCAATCACCCTGGAGAGCCTGCGACAACTTTCACCACCCCTCTACATTTTGCGAGGGCAAATTCGTGGAGCAAATGTTCACGAAAACACAAAGAAGAGGAGTGATTAAATCCTCACTTTGAATCTTCTTGAAAGCTATTGGGCCTCGTCATCTCTCTCCGTGCTCCCCACTTGAACCCTATTACATCTCACTCGCTTACTATTAGTACTCACCGTCCAAAGGTTATCGATTGCAATAATTATTAGGGCTTATTAGTACCTTAACGATAATCCCCAATAGATTTGGCTTATAGTGAATCGCAGATTTCAATTGTTCAAGTGCCATGAAGTGAACGACTCAACGGCAATGGCCTAGCTATGAAAATGCGTGGGTAGCTGCGACCTATGCACATGTGACCTGAGGCACTTTAAGAGTCAATCATCAAGTTTTGGCAGCACCTTAACCCATCTGCGGAGTCTGTTCACTAAGCAAATAGAGGCCAGAGGAATACCTCAAACAAGATATAGTATCTGTGTCTAGAATAAATTCAGTGTCTTTTGCAAGTGTCTCTCTCAGATGTCGCTCAAAAAAAGACGTATTGATCGATGGATATCGATGCCTATAAGCCAACCAATCAAACTTATTCGAGAGACAGCCGTAAGAGAGCTTAAATCTCTGAGCGAAGTGTTTATTGCAGAGCAGTGTAGTAACTTTAGATTCAAATACGGACGAGGAGTCATCAAAGTGATATGACATACAAGCAGCAACCACGAGAGAGAGCGGCGCATCGC
>CAJHQP010010810.1:0-17281 GCA_905132765.1 Moricandia arvensis
AGAAAGCATATATGGGCTTTGAAACAATCTCCTCTATGGAAGCCTTAGGACACCCAAATGCGACAAGCCTCATGAGTGCACACCACGTCTAAACCATTGGAAGAGGTGTGTGGCTATCTGTTAAACACTTCAGAATCACGAGCAGATTATTGCGTACGACCCTATATTTTTCCTTTAGTACCACTCAGCAAAAACGCAATCGTATATTGAGTGTCGTCGCAAATAATCACTATCGAGTAGTTGTTAAGTGTAGACCAATGAATCATACTCATCTTATTATTAACTTCTAAAAAGTGTGTTTATAAGCAGTAAACCCAATGGATAATTAGACATTAATTCATACTTCATTCGACATTAAAATATTTCTTGCATCTCCTCACATAAACCTCACTTGACATTTAAAGTTTTATATTAGGCATTTGATATAAGGATTTGGAGAGTTAAAGTACTTCTTAGGGATTGAAATGTGCCGCTCTAAAGAGGGCTCTTCTTATCCAAAGGAAGTACACATTGACATTTTAAATGAGGCAGGAAACCTTGGTGGTAGACAGGCCAAGACTCCATTAGAGGAAGGCTACAAGGTACTGCGAGAGGGGGAGTTGATGCTACTCCATTTGAGGATGTCAAGAAGTATAGAAGAATTGTGGGAAAACTCATATATCTGACCATAACTCGACCTGATGTATGCTTTGCTGTGAACCAAGTCAGTCAGCATATGCAAACACCCACGGTTCATCATTGGCACATGGTGGAGAGGATCTTGAGATACTTGAGAGAAGCTCCTGGTCAAGGTATATGGATGGCTAGAAATGGAAAGCACTGAAGTGGTGGATATTGTGATGCAGATTGGGCTGGAGACAGAAACTGATAGAAATATCAACCACCGGATATTGTACCTTCATTGGAGGAATCTAGTCACATGGAAGACCAAGAAACAGAAGGTGGTGTCATGCTCAAGTGCTGAGGCAGAATATAGGGCCATGAGGAAGCTAACCAGTGAGCTTATATGGATCAAAGGACTACTCAGAGACTTGGAGATAGAAATCACAGCACCAATGACAATGCATTGTGACAATCAGGCGCTATACACATTGCATCAAACTCTTTTTTCCCATGAGAGGACAAAGCACATAGAAGTAGACTGCCACAAGGTGAGACAAGCAGTAGAGCAGCAAGTGATTCTTCCATGCTACACAAGAAGTGAAGATCAATTGGCTGACATATTCACTAAGGCAGAAAGCAGCAAGGTTTGTGAGTTCATTCTTCCTAAGCTTGGACTCATAGACATATCATGTCACTGATCCTCTTACCATGAAGTGTTCTACTCTTTTTCCTTTGCTTGGTTTTATCCCAAGTGGTTTTTTCTAAGTAAAGGTTTTAATGAGGGAATGCTTCATGGAATCCAAGCTTGACCAGTCCCTATGGTCAAGCTTGAGGGGGAGTGTTGACATGAAGACAGAAGTGGCTTGAAGATATACAAGACAGAAGTGAAGAGAGCATTGTAAGTAAAGCATATGAGTGAGCAGTTTGGTAATGTCCGTACAGTTTAGGTTCTAAGTGACCTACCTTGGCTTGCAAGACAAGGAAATGCTTGTCTAACCAGATACAAAGTCTATATTGATCAGAACATGTGATCTGGTTACAAGGGAATCAAAAGAGACGTTGGAGGAACAAGGTCACAGGTCTGCTTAAGGGATCAGACTGTTCTGGCCTGGAATCAGACTGTCCTGACCTGTCCCTTTCCAACCTTGCTGGACGAGCCAAGCTACTCCCTCTCTCCTCTTTTTTATTATATCTATGGTCAACTTGTGTGTAATTGTTTATTATTGTTTTTGGCTATTTAAAGACATGTATCTGCAGCATAATGAATTAAGGAAACAGTTTCCTCATTTCTCTCATGGTTCTCTCTATTTAATTTCAAATACTCTCCTCTCTCTCTCACGAGTTACTCTCTTCTCTCTCACTTGTTCTTCACCATTCTTGATAATTTACATAAACCCAGACTCATAAACTTCTCAAAACCTCAAGGAGAGAGAGATTGTTGATGGCCCTGACACTTTCACTCATCAGACCTGGTCACTATCTCTCTCCTGTCCCTTTCTCCTCAGCTGGAAGAGCCTCCCCTTTTCCTTACCCTCTTGGACACTTCTACTTCCCAGAAAATCATTTGTTTATGTTTGTCTAGATTTAGATTAATTTGTTATGTGCATACTGCCTATTTAAAGGCCTCTCATGTAATTTATTTGTTTAAGGGAGAGTGAAGAGTTCTCTTTTCATATTCTTGGTTACTTTCTCTCTCTCTCTCTCTCTCTCTCTCTCTCTCTCATACACACGAAATTCTTCTCATCTCTACTCTTTGGTTACCTAAGCTACACATAATCTCTTATTCTCTCAGATTCTCTTCATAGTCTTCACTTATATTTCATCACTTGCATTCACTCTTCATCACTTACTCTTTCCTTCTCTCTGGTTCAAACAGAACCAGGAGCTTCTTGTCAGTTTACTTTACCTATTCATCTTCTTTCTCAAATGGTATCAGAGCTTTCAAGCTCTTGAAACCTTCATAGCTTCCGCAAATCATCATCTTCTCAAACTCTCTCCAAAACAGTTTCTGCTACATCTCTTTATCCACTGGTCCAAAGGTCTTCCAAGAGGGAAGAATCTCGCCAGAACTCAATATAGGACAGTATACAAGTCTCTGGAACTCAAGAAAGCTTCAGTTCATTCCAGCAAGCTTCATCAAAGGTTCAGTTTCAAGTTCTGTTTCTTGCAAAACCAGCTGGTACATTCTATTGTCCACTGGTCCAAACTCTCTAAGATGGAGAGCTCAAAGGACATGTCGACTTCAGTAGCTTCAAGGAGTCCAAAGAAGAAGCCAAAACACCACATCTTGTCAAAAATGCTGAAAATAATCCATGGAAGAAACCATTCTTGGAGAAAGGTCACTAAAGAAGCATTAAAGCCAAGCTGTTCTAATCATTCTCTGGCCAGCCATGCTGAACCTCTGCTTCTGACAAAACAAAACTAACGACCAGCAAGAGGACATGAGGGTTTTGAAGTGTCTCCTTTACCAGAAGGAGAGAATCAAGAAGAGGAGGTGTTGGACAGTCAATCCACACCACAAGCCCTTCAAATTCAGGTGATTCACAGCCATGGAGGTTCAAGGAACTAGTTCAGGTTCTTTGGTTGTAAGTTAACCTCCTTAACTCTAATAAGAGCTTGCTTAATTGTCTTAAATTGTTTTCTGGTTGTGTTGAGTGTGTTGTTAGTATCTTAGGGACAGTTCAATGTTACTAGATTTGTTGAACCTAGTTTCTGTCCCATGATACTTAAAAATTGTGGTATGCATTGTTCTAGGAGTAAGTAAGCTTTCTAGCATGATTATATAGCATATGGTTCAATCCATTTCATTGTTATCTTGTGCTAATGGTCTGGTTAGTCCATCATAGTGGACTGGTATGCATTTAGAAGTTGGTCTAAGCTACTGGTCCCTATGGTTTTGATGAAACCGGTAACCATTAGCTTGTGTGATGTGCATTTAGTTGTTTGTTATCTCATCTTGTCTTGAATGAATCTTGTGCATTCATATAGCTATTGCTTAAAATTGTTGCTTGATGCATGTGTACTGTTCTAGGAGATTTCTAGCATTGTTTTGTCTTGTTCTTGTCTTAGCTCATTTGTTTGTGTGCGGTCTAGGCAAGTTTCTCAGAGCCTGTTGTGTGTCTTGTTGCATTGCTAGAGGCCTAGGAGAGTTTCCTGGTCATGTGTTGCATTCATAGTTGTGTAGCTTGATTAGATGAGTTTTCTAGTCTATGCTACTGTCATAAATTGTCATTGCATTCTACTACTGTAATATGTGTGATAAAATGAGCCTAGATGCCTTGTAAATGATGAGTTATCATACCTGAGCATTTAGTGAATTGGTTGCATGGATTTGAACTAAATGAGTTGTTTAGATTCTGCCCATTGCATTTTCTTAAAGCATTGGGATCAGGATTGGTGAGTTTCCAAGGTCTGATCCTAGTGTGTGTGGTCTGATTCTTGCTGGAGTTTGAGTGATGTTTTCAGGTACACAAGTGTTGTCTCTGTCCATCATCAAATCACGACAAAAAAAGAATATTTTGCCCATGAGTTCAGAGCCTACAGAGTCTGTATATTCCTGACCATGGAAAGATCACTTGTGCGTAGAGAACCGGTTGAATTAAGCGCAGCCTGTTTGGGTGTTGAGCTCCTGGTTCAAAAGACTTACAAGAGGCAGTGGAGAGGAGATTAAGGGAGAAACCGGTTGACTTAAGCGTAGCTGTAGGGGTGATGCGCTCGTGGTTTCAAAACTCAATGTTCCTCACTTCCAAGCTTGGTCCTTCACTTATTTTCTCAGGTTCAAGCTTGAGGAGGGGTAATGATGAGCATTCCTGAAGGTTCAAGTCTTCCATTTCCTCACCTCAGATCAGAAGTGAGAGTATGCAAGTGGTGGAATTCACCCTTGCAAGATTTCTCATCAGCCGGATCAAAAGAAACATCAGCAAGGACAGCAGAAACTTTGTGTTAGAACAGATGGACATCAGAGTCTACTTGGCAAGAAGATCAGGTGGAGAGGCAAGCTGATTGGAATGCTATGAATCAGCCAAGGTGTGGGAGTTAGAACAGTTACCTTCTGGTTGGAAAGCTATGGATCAGCTTCTACATGGAGTTAGAACAGTTATCTTTAGTTGGGAAGCTTTGAATCAGCCCATAGCATGTATGCTTGTACCTGGTTGATGAAGCTTAAGGAAGCCAACAAATGGTGATTTACAATCTGGCCAGCTATATGCAAGGACACAAGTAATATTCAACTAGGGACATTCTTGGCTGAGCAATCACATGATGGTGGCAGATCATGGAGTTGCCCCAACATGTTGAAATCTTCAAGAGTGACAATGCACAGGATGGTTGAAAAGCAAGTGGCGTGAGGGATTCAAGCGTTCAGCACCCCCTCAATAGCATTCCAGAAACTTATACAACGTACCTATTGAGCTCATGAGCAAAGGCAGGCTTGTGGTTAACCCTTAAATGGAGTGTTCAATTCAGAAGAAAGGGGGAGAACAAGTTCTGGTCATAAGAAGCAGCTCAAAGGCTGATTGAATTTGGTTGAATCTGAAGCAAGTTGCGCCAAAACTGAGTCTGAAGCAAGGAGCGCCTGACTTGCAACTGAAAAGGGCCATGATCCAGGGTTTATGAGTCCCTAAACTTGATCATAAGGCTCATAAACCCACTGGCCTTATGATCTTCATAGTCTTCACTTATATTTCATCACTTGCATTCACTCTTCATCACTTACTCTTTCCTTCTCTCTGGTTCAAACAGAACCAGGAGCTTTTTGTCAGTTTACTTTACCTATTCATCTTCTTTTCTCACAGTATGGAGCTTTGCCACAGGAGCAAAGGTGTCAACATAATCCTCTCCATAGGTTTGAGTGAATCCTCTTGCAACAAGTCTAGTTTTCTTCCTCTCTATCTTCCCATTTGGTAGGTACTTGATGGTGAAGATCCATCTACTAGTAACAGCATTCTTCCCTTTTGGCAGTTCACTCTCATACCAAGTCTCATTCTTGATCATTGCCCCTGCTTCATCACCCACTGATTTCCTCCACTCTTCATCCTCCATAGCTTCCTCATACGATCTTGGAACATGACTTTCATCCGGACTGATAATGAAAGCACAATGCTCCTTAGGAAACTCAACAAACGAGCAGACAGCTTGACTAGGGTGGGCAACATATTGAGCATTATACTAGACCCGAGTATTCACCCAGTTAGATTGATGCCTTCTTACTCTAGTGCTTCTCCTCATGGAGCTTGAACCTCAGTTTCAACTTTCTCCTCATGCTCCTCTTGGCCTTCTGGTTCAGGCATATCATTTGCTTCCTCATGCTCCTCTTGACCTTCTGGTTCAGGCACATCATTTACTTCCTCATGTCCCATCACATCTTGATCAGGACTTCCAGAGTTCTCGTCCTCATGACCATCATCTCCCTGGTTCATTTCCCCCCTCATGATCAAGGTGGGATGGTTCTTCAGCTTCGTGTGGTCTAGGCACACCTTGCTGATCCTGGGTTAGATTGATCCCAAGACCTTCCATGATTATCCTAAGGCTTGCATGTGAGTTTTAGAGGATAAAAGAGAGATTATACTGGAAACATGATGAACTTGCTCAAGAACAGCAAGAACAGCAAGAACATAAGAGAGAGAAGAGAGGTTTCGTGGGAGAGAGAGAGAGAGAGAATAGAGAAGTGAAAATTTTATTCAACTTAATTCTTCTGCTTGCTACAATAGTATTTAAATAGATAAACATGCAGAACAGAAAATAATAAACAAAGGGAAAGAGACAAGTCCAGGAATAAGAATAAAATAAGCCAAGCCAGTCCAAATGGTCCCAACTGACCAGAACCAGAGGGAAAGGGACAGGGCCTAACGTTCCCCACAGGCTGTCCCCTTATCTCTACATGTGATCTCTTCCCTTTTTAAATTCAAACTGCCTTAGACAGATAAGTGAACAATTTCGAAATTGTTCCTGATCAGCTTCCTCTTTTCTTGTCAAGCAAGGCACACTTGTGCCCTAGGTTGTACGGACAACCTTGTCCCTCAAGTTAACTTGAACCAGAGTACTTCTTGCTTATTCTTGCAAGTAACCTCGAACCAGAATGTTCCTTGCTTATTCATGCTTCATCTCAACACTCCCCCTCAAGCTTGACCATAGGGACTGGTCAAGCTTGGAAACCATGAAGCATTCCCTCATTAAAACCTTTAGCTTAGAAAAACCACTTGGGAGAAAACTAAACTAAGGAAAAAGAGTAGAACACTCCATAGCTAAGAGGATCAGTGAGATGGAAGGTCCATGAGTCCAAGCTTGGAATGAATGAACTCACAGACCTTTGTGCTTGCTGCTTTGGTGAATATGTCGGCTAACTGATCTTCACTTCTAGTGTAACAAGGCAGTATAATCTTCTGCTCCACAGCTTGCCTAACCTTATGGCAATCTACCTCAATGTGTTTAGTCCTCTCATGGAACACATTGTTGGATGCTATATGAATGCTAGCCTGGTTATCATAGTGCATGGTGATAGGAGTAGTGGTCTCGATCCTCAAATCTCCAAGTAGGTTCCTGATCCAAGTAAGCTCACTAGTAAGCTTTCTCATTGCTCTATATTCTGCTTCAGCACTTGAGCATGATACTATCTTCTGCTTCTTGCTCTTCCAGGTGACTAAGTTGCCTCCAATAAAGGTACAATACCCAGTTGTAGACTTTCTGTCCACTCTACCACCAGCCCAATCTGCATCACAGTAGCCCACAATCTTTGTGCTTCCATTGCAAGCCTTCCATACACCTTGACCAGGAACTTCTCCCAATTATCTCAAGATCCTTTATTCAAATGACAAACTTTAGGTTTTTGCATGTGTTGACTGACTTGGTTCACAGCTAAACACACATTTGGTCGAGTAATGGATAGGTATATGAGCTTTCCCACCATCCTCCTGTACTTCTTGACATCTTCAAATGGAGTATCCTCATACTCCCCCTCTCGCAGTACCTTGTATCCTTCTTCCAATGGTGTTTTGGCCTGTCTTCCTCAAAGGTTTTCTGCCTCATTTAAAAGATCAAGTGTGTACTTCCTTTGGGATATGAAGAGCCCCTCTTTAGAGCAGCATATTTCAATTCCTATGAAGTACTTCAACTCTCCTAAATCCTTTATATCAAAATGCAGATTTAAGGAAAGTTCTAGTTCAGAGGATACCTTCTTTGTCACTACCAGTGATGATAATGTCATCTACATAGATGAGAATGACAATAATGCCTTGCTTGCTGGTTAGTGTGAAGAGAGTGTGATCATCCTCTGATTTGACAAATCCTCTTCCATTTAGAGTTGAGCTCAGCTTATGATACCAGGCTCTTGGAGATTGCTCCAATCCATAGATAGCTTTCTTTAACCTCAACACATTTCCTGGTTTGACCATGTCTTCTAGACCAGGTGGTGGTCGCATGTATACTTCATCTTCTATTTCACCTTGTAAGAAGGCATTCTTGACATCCATTTGACATAAGTCCGATTCTAAGTTGACTGCCACTGAGATCACAATCCTTATGGTGTGAAGCTTGGCTACTGGTGCAAATGTATCAAGGTAATCTTCTCCATAGACCTGAGTGAAGCCTCTTGCAACTAGTCTTGTCTTTTTCCTTTCTGGTTTTCCATTTGCTAGATACTTGATTGTGAAGAGTAGGCGACTTGTCACAGCTTTCTTGCCTTTGGGGAGCTCAGATTCATACCAAGTATCATTCTTGATCATAGCATTGATCTCATCTCCAACTGAGTTTTTCCATTCTTCATCCTCCATTGCTTCTACATAAGATCTTGGAATATATTCCTGGTCTAACTCCACAATGAAGGCTTGATGTTCTTCTGGATAATGAGCTAGAGAGCATACTGCACTCATTGGATGGGCTACTGCTTCTGCATTGAAGTACACTCATGTATTGATCCAATATGAAGCTGGTCTCTTGATCCTTGTACTCCTTCTTAAAGGCTGTATCTGATCAGATTGTTCTTCCTCATCTAACTGGGTTTCATCTTCTGGTTGAACTTCAGTAGCTGATGGCATCTCATCTTGATCATGAGCTGCTACTGAGTCTTCAGATTGGTGTGCCTGTTCCTCAGGCTGAGTTGTTTCATTCCCCCCCTCATGATCAGGATGAGTGACTTCAATGTTCTCCTCATCTTCAGTAGTATCATGAACTGCTGTCTTCTTGATTACCTCAGGCTCTGTTGGTAAGTGGATTCCAAGGTTTTCTAAGATTACTCCCAAATTGTTAGCTCTATCCGAGGAAGACTGAGAGAGGTCCTTGAGATCATCCCAGCTCCTTTCATTATAGTGACCTCTAGACTCCATAAACTTAACATCCCTGGAGATCATAACCTTTCTTGTCTCTGGTACATAGCACTTGTAGCCTTTCTGAGTTGGAGAGTATCCAATAAACATGGCTTTTGTGCTTTTAGCCTCAAGTTTGTTTCTCAGTTCACCTGGAATCAAAACAAAACACACCCACCCAAACACACGCAAATGGTCTATAGATGGTCTGGTTTTGTTGAGTACCTCATAGGGTGATAGATCACTGAGTACTTTTGTAGGAATCCTGTTGATCAAGTAAGAGGCAGTCACAACTGCATCACCCCAAAACTGCTTAGGAACATTCATATGAAACATCATGCTTCTGGCCACTTCCATTAGATGTCTATTTTTCCTCTCAGCCACATCATTTTGTTGAGGTGTGTAGGGACAACTCGTTTGATGGATGATGCCTTGTGCTGCAAGATGTTGCTTGAAGGTTGTGCTTGTGTATTCTCCCCCATTATCTGATCTAAATATTTTGATCTTGGCATGAAAATGGTTAGCAATATAGGTTTGAAAATTTTTAAAAGCTTCTAGCACCCTATCCTTAGATTTCAACAAGGTTAACCAAGTGTACTTAGATTTTTCATCTATAAATGTCACAAAGTATTTATGTTGTTCTCTAGATGCACAAGGGGCTGTCCACACATCAGAATGAACCAGATCAAAGCAATTATCATAGATAGTCACTGATTTAGGAAACACAGACTTGCAATGTTTCCTAGAATGCAAGCTTCACAATCACTTTTAAAAGAAACACTAGGCAACATGATGTTCAAGGCACGAGAATGAGGGTGTCCTAATCTAGCATGCCACATTACATCTTTAGGTAATTCAGAAACAGAGTTTAAAGCACAAGATAAATCAGAAGCTTGTTAGAATTGTGAAAATATGAGGAGAATAGTTGAGTTTATGTGAGATTTGGGTGAAGAACAATAAAGAACAAAGTAAGAACAAGAGAGTTAGTTTCTGCACACTTTAGAGAGAGAGGAGAGAGAGAGTGACGAATTTGGAGATTAAGAGAGAGAAGGGAGATTATTCTCCTTGCTTACATTCATTCTGATATGTTACATTATATAGAAATACAGGAAACAAAAAGGAAACAATAAAATAATGACTCTGGACCACATGGATAGTGACAGGTCATGAACAGCTATATTCCTTAGAGAGACATGTGACTCTCTCCATTTGAATCAACTGGTCTAACAATGCTCCAAAGGTTCCTTGCCTTCTTTTAGTTAGAGTACACGAAATATCTCCTTAACTTTCCTCCCAAGGCAAGTTAGGTGAAGTTAGATACCTTGTAGAGCAAGACTGTACAGACTAACTTCCACCTCAAGTATCCAGAGCATTTCTTCTCTTTGTCTCTTTTATTTCTCTTTGGTTCTTCATCCTCAATACTCCCCCTCAAGCTTGAACATAGGGACTGGTCAAGCTTGGAAACATGAAGAACTTCCCTCATTAAAACCTTAGAGCATCATTAACGGTTGAAATATGTAGAATCGTCTCCTATCTGTATTATATTAATATATATTATTTTTGCTATTAAGTTTTTAAATAAAAAGAAACTTGTCCAATGAAATGAGAACAAGTGGATATGGAGTACCTTCACAATGGTTGATCGTCTCTTCTCCTAGGGACGTCTCCTATCATATCTCCACTTCTCTCCTCTTCCATGATTACTTTTCATTATTTAAATTATGAGAGACTTGACAAGAAACCTTCACTAAAGGTGCTCTTAGTGTGCAAAACCCAGTGGGACAACAAAAAAACACACTAAGGAAAAAGAGGTAGAAGGCCTTCATGTTAAGAGAGTCAGTGAGAAGTGAGGTCTATGAGTCCCAACTTAGAGTGGACGAACTCACAGACTTTGGTGCTTGCTGCCTTTGTGAAGATATCAGCTAGCTGATCTTCACTTCTTGTGTAACAAGGTAAGATGAGTTGCTTCTCCACAGCTTGTCTAAACCTTGTGGCAGTCTACTTCAATGTGTTTGGTCCTTTCATGGAAGACTGAGTTGCTGGCAATGTGAATAGCAGCTTGATTGTCACAATGCATTGTGATTGGTGATGTAGTCTCAATCCCCAAGTCCCCAAGCAATCCCTTGATCCATATCAACTCATTGGTGAGCTTCCTCATAGCTCTATACTCTGCCTCAGCACTAGAACATGATACAACCTTCTGCTTCTTGCTCTTCCAAGTCACCAAGTTGCCTCCAATAAATGTGCAATAACCAGTAGTTGATTTCCTATCAACCCTATCTCTTGCCCAGTCAGCATCACAATATCCTACAATTTCTGTGCTTCCATTGCACCCCATCCATACACCTTGACCAGGAGCCTCCCTTAGGTATCTCATGATCCTCTCAACCATGTTCCAATGGTGTACTTTAGGCGCCTGCATGTGTTGACTGACTTGGTTCACAGCAAGCAAATGTCTGGTCTAGTGATGGTCAGATAGATGAGTTTCCCAACCATCCTTTTATACTTCTTGACATCATCAAACTGGGGTGTTTTTTAAACTCCCCCTCTCGCAGCACTTTGTAGCCATCTTCAAGAGGAGTTTGGCTGGTCTTCCTCCAAGGTTTCCTGCCTCAGTTAAAAGATCAAGTGTGTACTTCCTTTGAGATAAGAAGAGCCCCTCTTTAGAGCGGCATACTTCAATCCCAAGGAAGTACTTGAGTTCACCTAAATCCTTAATGTCAAATACAGATTTCAGGAATACCTTGGTTTCTTGGATGCCCCTCTTTGTCACTGCCTGTGATGATTATATCATCCACATAAATCAAGATGACCACAATGCCTCTTGGACCAGGAAGAATGAATAGGGTGTGATCAGCTTCTGATTTCGTGAAGCCTCTTCCATTTAATGTAGTACTCAGCTTGTGATACCAAGCTCTTGGTGATTGCTTCAGTCCATAGATTGCCTTCTTGAGTCTTAGAACATTTCCAGGCTTTACCAAGTGCTCTAGACCAGGAGGAGGGTGCATGTAGACCTCATCTTCTAGCTCTCCTTGAAGGAAGGCATTCTTGACATCCATCTGCCATAATTCCCACTCCAAATTTGTTGCAAGTGATAGAATGATCCGGATTGTATGTAGCTTGGCTACTGGTGCAAATGTATCAACATAATCCTCTCCATATGTCTGAGTGAAGCCTCTTGTAACCAGTCTTGTTTTGTGCCTCTCCACCTTGCCATTTGGTAGGAACTTGATAGTGAACACCCACTTGCTTGACACAGCTTTCTTTCCCTTGGGAGTTCACTTTCATACCAAGTAATCATTGATGATCATGGCATTTATCTCATCTCCAACTGAGTTTCTCCACTCCTAAAGCTCCATTGCTTCTGCATATGATCTTGGTAACTTGATGTGATCATGGACGGATCACTAAGGAGAACAAGGAGAGTCTAGATGAGCCACATGAAGCCACATTGCACCAGCAGCCTGGTGATGATGCTCTAGCCATTCCTGAAGGTCCCATGACTCGTTCCAGAGTCAAGAAGCTTAAAGAGAATGTTGTTGGATTACTCCCTTCACATCCACAACAAGAAAGTCTTGGACAAGGTCTGATCCGAGGTGTTTTGATCACAATTCAAGCCCATCTCTACATCAAGCTGAGTTAGTGTCTAGGCAAGACATGGGGTGCGTGCTCTTTTCCTTGCTTTTGGTTTTGTCCCACGAGGTTTTCCGGAGGAAGGTTTTTAACGAGGCCACAACTTGTCTTCACATCACTTAGGCCCCTATCTCGGTCCAAGTCTAGAAAAGAAGTTTACATTTATGTTATTTTAAGCATATGTTAAAGTTAAACCATAGTTTCCATTTTTCTTATTTCCGAAACCCTAGAGAGCTTGTTCTCGGTTTCTTTTTATTTAAAGGTTCCTAAACCCTATTGTACGGCATCCAACTTTTATCAACGAGTATTCTTTTCTCCTTGACGGCTCTCTCTCTAGAAAGTGTGTCGAATTCTGGTGTGTAATATCCAGAGGCCTAAGGGTGTCTAATTGGTGTGTCATATCCGGTTGTTCATCTAGGGTATCAAGAGATCATCCATCCCTCTTGTGTCACCATTCAATCCACACGCCTTGAAGAACTTGAGTCTCTGATTCGTTCTTGCAAGGATTATCCATTCCCATCAACCAAAGAGCATCTAGGGGCGCCTCAAGTGGTATCAGAGCAACTTTGGTTAGGGAAGTTTCGTTTTCTCTTAAACTCTTATTGTTTTTGTTCATCCGTGTTTCATCTCTATTATCTTGTTTAAGCATTGATCTCTTATGTTTAGGGCTGCTCGAGTTTCATAGAGACTAGACAAGTTCTTAAAATTTCCTTTTTGCTTTGCAAGGAACCCTAGAGAGAGAGAAACCCTAGCCGCATAAGTTGTCTTTTTCCTTTTAGATCACTTTGCTTCATCTGTTTAACTTGTTAATCACCTTGAATGCGAGTAGGTTAAGATTGTTAGGGTGGCTAGAAACCTTAGAAAAGATTAGACAAAGTTTAGAGGAATTTCCTTTTTTGGCTTGGTAGGCGGAAACCCTTTCCTTTTTACCTAGCCGATTTGTTCCTTTTTGCTTTTGTCTTGCAAAACAAGCTTGCTCTCGTGTTCTACTTTTTCCTTTTGCTTGTCTTGTTACCTAGAAACCTTTTACTGGTTATTTTTGTTTACCTTTGGCGCAGGAAGCATGGGATCCGAGTCTGAAGAGAAGCTGCACTCGTTAGGAAGAACAAGCTTCTCATGGAGGCTATGTCGGCTCAACTCAATCAGACATGGTAGCAACCAATACGAGATGATGAGAGCTCAGAGAAGACATCAGGAGAGCTACCTGGTCAAGTTCCAAACCGGGAGGCTAGGAGAGAAGAGAGACCTCATGCAACTCGCCAACAGCAAGCCGGTTATGAGGAGACTGACAATGAGTATGAACACCTCAGTTCATCCTCAAGACAAAGCCAAAGAAGACATAGGCGTGTCCAAGAAAGAAGAAATGAACCAGGGAGATGAGCTTGCTGGTTTGAAGATAAAGATACCCCCATTCCATGGCAAAGCTGATCCGGATGCCTACCTTGAGTGGAGAATAAGATTGATCTAGTCTTTCAGTGTAAGCAGTACACTAACCACAAGAAGATTCAGATTGCTGCTACTGAGTTCTATGACTATGCTCTAAGTTGGTGGGATCAGTACATCACAACTCGTAGGAGGAATGGAGAGGAACCGGTTGAGACTTGGACAGAGATGAAGTCTATCATGCGCAAGAGGTTTGTTCCAAGTCACTACCACAGAGACTTACATCACCGGGCTTAGGAAACTTACCCAAGGCTCAAGATCAGTGGAGGAGTATTACCAGGAGATGGAGTTGCTCATGCAAGAGCGAGCATATCAGAAGATAGAGAAGCAACCATGTCAAGGTTCCTGTGTGGCTTAAACCGAGAGATAGAAGACAATGTTGAGATGCAACACTATGTGGAGCTTGAAGAAATGCTACACAAAGCTATTCTTGTGGAGCAAGCAGCTCAAGAGGAAGGGACATTCACGCAACCACTTATGGCTCTAACCGGTTACACAACAAGGAAGAAGAAGACACCTTACCCTAAGGAGTCTAAGCCGTTCCAGAAGGATCACAAGTCCTATCCAAGAGAAGAGACCAAACCAAGCAGTGCTTTTGACAAGGGCAAGGGGAAAAGTTGAAGCCTCTAGTTCCAGAGCTCGTGATGTCCAAGTGTTTCAAGTGCCAAGGAAGAGGTCACTACGCCTCTGAATGTACCAACAAGAGAGTCATGATTTTGCTGGAAGATGGAAGAGTATGCCTCAGAAGATGACATCACCGAGTCTGACCAATAAGACACTGAAGAAGAACATGAAGAAGGACCAGTCCAGGGGAAGCTTTTAGTAGCAAGAAGACTTCTAAGCTTGCAAAACAAGGCTGAGGAGCTGGAGCACTACAACAGGCTATTGGCACCTCATTGGGGGAAACTTAGTCACCTGGAAGAGCAAGAGAGCAGAAAGATAGTGTCAATTGTTCATGTGCTGAAGCAGAATATAGAGCAAATGAGAAGCTTACGAGTGAGCTCATTTGGATTCACAGAACACTGTTAAGAGACTTTGGGCATAGAAACTTACACTTCCCATCACCATGCACTGTCGACAACCAGTGCAGCAATCCATATAGCATCCAACAGTGTTTGTTCATGAGGAGGACAAGCACATTGAAGTAGATTGTCGCAAAGGTCAGACAAGCTGTGAGCAGCAAATTATCTTACCTTGCTACACTCGAAGTGAAGATCAGGTAGCAGACATCTTCACCAAGGCAGTCAAGCTCTAAGTGTCTGTGAGTTCATCATTCAAAACTGGACTCATGGATCTGCTCATCTTCACTGATCTCTCCTCTATGAAGTATTCTACTCTTTTTCCTGACTTGGGTTTTTCTCCCATTGGTTTTACCTAGTTAAGGTTTTAATGAGAATGCTTCATAGCTCCAAGTTTGACTTGTTTCACATGGTCAATGCTTGAGGGGGATGTTGAGATGAAGCAAGAATTATTGCTATGAAGCATGAAGAAATGAATGGCAATGCAATCAGAAGAAGAATGAAGCAAATAGGTGTGTAACTTGTGGTGCAAGGTGTCCGTACAAACCTTGACCTAACTTGGTGTGTGCAAGGAAAGAGAAGGGATGAGAAATTGATAAATGATCAGTAACTAAGTTATCATAACCAGATAAACCTAACTAGACTCACCAAAGCTCTCTGGAACGTTGAGGAACCAGAAGGAAGGCAGAAGTCACATGTTGAGTTAAGGATTTGAATCTTGGGACATTTAGGTCATGTCATCTATCGAGTCTGGTACGAGCTGCACATCTTGTCTTCTTCTGGAGGCATTTCTTTATTATATTCTTCTTGTCTTTGTGTGTCCAGAATAAGTCTAAATATGTGTTTGACATGTGCTACCAAAAGAAAGCAAGGAAAACATTTCTCCTTCTATTCTCTTTTGTTGGTCTCTCTCTCCTCTCTCTCACGGATTCTTCTCTTTACTCTCTCTCTGTTCTTCATCAATTCTTGATGTTCTTCACTTAATCTCGCCCTTAAATCTCTAAAACTCACACCTAAACCCTATTGTACCCAAGCATCAATAAACCACGAGTTTCTTTTCTCTCTTGACGGTCTCTCTCTATAGAAAGTGTCGAGTTCTGGGTGTGTAATATCAGAGACCTAAGTGTGTCTAAATTGGTGTGTCATATCCGATTTGTTCATCTAGGAGTATCAAGAGATCTTTCCATCTCCTCTTGTGTCACACTTCAATCCACAACCTTGAAGAACTTGAGTCTCTGATTCGTTCTTGCAAGGATCTATCCATCCCTATCAACCAAAGAGCATCCTAGGGGCGCATCAAGTGGTATCAGAGCAACTTTAGTTAGTGAAGTTTCGTTTCTCTTAACTCTTTTTGTTTCATCCGTGTTTTTCATCTCTATCATCTTGAATAAGCAGTAGATCTAATCTGTTTAGGGCTGCTCGAAATTTCATAGAGATTAGACAAGGTTTCCAGTTTTTCCTTTTTGCTTGCAGAAACTCCTAGTTGATATACCTAGCCGCATAAGTTCTTGTCTCCTAGATCACTTTGTTTCTTCTGCAAATCTTGTTAATCACTTGAACACGAGTAGATCTAAGTGTTTAGGCTGCTCAAAATCTTAGAGAAGTTTTAGACAAGGTTTAGAAGAATTTCCTTTTTGCTTGCAGGCGAAAGTCCCTAGAATTGGAAAACAACCTAGCCGCTATCCTTTTTTCTCTTATCTTGCTGAGCAAGCTTATCCTTTTGTGTTATTTTTCCTTTTTACTTCTCGTGTACTCCTTGAACTACTTATGGCTTAATCTTTCTCTTGTCGCAGGTACCATGGCAGGAGATCAGAAAGGAGTCCTCACTAAGATGAAAGGCTGTTACAGGCAGTGAATGCTCAGCTACAGCAGAAGATGAAAGCTAGTCTTGATCACTTTGGAAGAGAGTTTAGACAGGATCTTCCACAAGTATTCGTCATAGCTTGAGTCTAGAAGCAAAGAGAGAAGACTGGTACGTGGGCATGAAGGCAGAGACAAGTTTGCTGACCAAAAAGTAAGAATCCATCCTTTCTATGGTGATGATGATCCGGCAGCATATGTGAGTGGAAGAGAAGATGGAGTTGTTTTCAATTGTCAAAGCTATGCTGGAAGAAATAAGTTCAAGTGGCTACTGCTGGTTTTGTGGTGATGCTTTGAGATGGTGGATCACTTGATAGGTCCAGAAGACTTGATGGAAGAGAACCAGTGGAACTTGGCATAAGCTGAGACTTTGATGCGTAGAGGTATGTTCCAAGACAGTACACAAGGATGTTTAAATGAGAGATT
>CAJHQP010010811.1:0-17279 GCA_905132765.1 Moricandia arvensis
ATTGTTCTAATCTAGTGTTTTATTTTAGCTGAAAACCAAAAATGTAGACACTAGAGAACCTTGCTAGAAAGATTTGTTGTCTCACTGTCTCTTTATATATATATATATATATATAACTATTTTAGAAAAACTATTTTAGAAAAACATAGGACAACAGTGTATATATATATATATATAAACTGCTGTCCTCGGTTTTCCTGGAAAACAGTATGACAATTAACCAAATGGCACAACGTCTCCACTATCGCTCTTCTATTCGCAGAAATATAGGTCGACATTATCACACATTTTTCACAATGACAAACATAAAAAACACAATGACATCCACACCAGAGCTCACATGGGCAACGCAAGACCAACAAGTGTACAAGAATCTCAACATTTAACGATCTTTTTCTTTTAACATCGTTTCACCAATACAATGACCAAATTTCAAGATGTCTAACGAGTAACAACATTGAGGCGCACTACGTACGTCCGATGGATACAAAACTATTTTCGTAATAACAACATATACGATGGCTTACAACATCTACACACAACAACTAAAGTGTATGGCAATAACACTTATGAATAAGACATAATAATATATTCAGAGATAAGCACAACCAAAGTGGACCAATGCTAGAGACGCCCATTTCACACGTTGCAACTACCGAAATCGCTTTTGCTTTCTTTAAAGATATTACACGACGAGGTTAAGGTAACAAAACTATCAGCTTACGTTGTAACTTATTAGGATGTCAAAACTACAACTACATGCCATCCATATACCTTGAAATCCGGTGTGACACATGTTTCTGTTAGAAACAAATTAAAAGTTTGTTTTTGTGATCTAAACAACTTAAAAGATAAAGCTAAAAGGATTTATACTGAACACACCATGGTGACATTCAAACAATAAAATTAAACGGTTATACGCGAGTTCGTCAACAACAATTTATCTCTAATCATCTTAATTAACCCAACAATATATAATGTTTTCAAAAAAAATAATTTCTACACATTCCCGTGCAAAACACGGACCGATTACTAATTTAAAATAAAGTAAAAATAAATTATATTTTAGAAATGTATTAAGACAATACTCCATCCGTCCGAAAAAAATCTATCTTCTAGAAATAAATTTTGTTTCAAAAATATACATTTTCAATGCCTTAATTAATGATAAAATATTAGTTTTTTAAAAATATATAATTGTGTTCACTAAAATTCTGTTAATTAAAAGTTACGAGAAATAGATAACTGAAAAAAATAATATATTGGTAACTAAAATTTTTTTATGTATTTTTAATAAATGTGAAATTTTAAAACATGAAATCTATTGAAAATTTAAAACATGAAACCTATTGAAACAGAAGAAATTTTATTTTATATTTTTGGATACCGTTTGAAGATACTACCTTTAAAGTTGCTTTTAAAAAGCATTGGTTAGTTGTACTTGTCTAGTTGATGTCTTCGACGAAATGACAAAAAAAAAATGCCGTGTTGTCACTAACCAAAGTCTCTTTCTTTCCATTTTGGAAATAAGAACACCTCCATTGAGAGGTACTTAATGAAGTCTTTAACAAAAAGTGGTGGTGGACCCCACCACTTTTGTTAAGGACCAGTTCTAAGAGCATCCGCAATGATGGTTTTTAGGGGAATCCTTAAAAAAAAAATAATTAAATAATCAAAATAGTTAAAGATTCAGTCTAAAAAATCTTTATATAAGGATTGATTCTTATAATATTCATGACACGTGACGGCCCGTGATTGGTTAGTATTTATTTTTTTTAATTTTTTTTTAAATCTGAAAAAGATATAATAATTAAAAAATTAAAAAACACTATTCATAAGAACTCTAAGGAGATCCACGGTTGCGGATGCTCTAAAAATCTCAATTTAAGGAGCGGTCATTACACTGTTTTGTAGGCTCCACTGACACGTGACGGCCCTCGATTGGTTGGTTTTTAATTTTTTTTTTAAAATCAAAAAAAAAAAGTTAAGGACCCCATAGAGATCTTTAACTGATGGAGATGCTCTAAGCTCCCAGCTAAAGTTTTGTGGCTTTTAGGGCAAAAAAGATGCGCGTAGAATTTGTTTGAGCAAGGAATTTACGTAATGTACGCAACTGGAGAAATAAATAAGAAACTTACTCCCTCCGTTTCGATTTAATTGTCATTGTAGAGTAAAATTTTCGTTTCAAAATAAGTGTCGTTTTATGATTTCAATGCAAAATTTATTAAATTTATATGTTATTCTATTTTCTATTGGTTCAAATGTGGTTAGGTTTATAGGTAATGACATTTTTATTTTGAAAATATGTAAAAATAAATGTTTTCTTAATCTGTGTGCAAAAACCTAAAAACGACAATTAAAATGAAACGGAGGTAGTATTATTAAGAAAACTAGCGTTTCATTTTTCTGTTTATAAGTTTTTTTTTGGGTTGACCGAAGAAGAAACATATGCAAATTTAAAGGAACCTGAAAATGATGAACAAGGAAACATGAATGGTAAAAGACAAAAACAAGAATGATTTTCGGAAACTGTGACGTTCCAATTTATCATATTTATCATACACGTCACGGGTTACAGATAGATATATGCACCTTCAGTAATTAGAACATTCGAAAAGGAAATATTTTCTCTCTTAGGTTGTACTATGTGGAAGCTTTTATTTGCGTGGGAACCCACCTTTTCTCTTTTTAACTAAATATATTTGTTACTTGGAAAATTTAAGCCAAATGTAATATCTAACAAAATATGGCATCTGACAGATTGATCCTAACTAATGCTGACACATTATTCAGTGTACTAAAGTCCCACTTGATCTACAAATTTATTTAAAAGTGAAAATTAATAAAATGTAAGAAATCACAAGTTTCATATCCGAAAACCATAGAAATCAGAAACCCGATTTTTACCAAAATGATAATAAACCAATATATCAACTATCTCCACATCAAGGAGACAAGGATTCTCATCAACAATGGCGAAAACATGTTCCTTGGACTCCTTCAAAAGATTGATACTAGTTTTAAGCTTCTCTTTTATCTTAGCTGCCAACCAGTAGAAGACACTTTTTTTTATTGAGACAAGATGTTATGTTATTAAGAGTGCCGGTAGAAACTTGAATGGCGCCTAAAGCACTTTGGAAAATGATTTATGATCATATTACCGTAAGATTTTAAGTGGAATTATAGAACAACTTTAAGAGCAACACAACATAATTGAGGAACGGCTAATAATCAATCAGCGAAAAGACAATACCTAATCCCTATATCTTTCTTTAATTGTATTTCCGGTTTTTGGAAATAAGATTCCCCACTATAACTATAAGCATTTAAAGCAAACTATACGCAGACATAATTTGTTTCAGACGAAGGATACTCTTTTCTGTAATAAAACGTAAATTTCATCCAAAATTTTGTAATGTTCACATTTATAAAAAGAATAAATAATGGCCGTTTGATCTTATTTATAAGTTTTTTCCTTTTTTGAGTTGACGAAGGAACATAAGATGACCTAAAACATTTATGACATGATAAGACTGAAAAACTAATAAAATAAGAAATAAAACAAACGGTAATTATACAAAACAAAGAAAGATTTTTCCACAACAAAAGTGATCACTTTCAAAGCAGAAGAGTGGATGGATTCATTCGTATCGTACGCCCCAATATCTCCTCACTCACTCTCTCGACTCTATATAAACTCTCTGACATCTTCACAATTCTTCTACAACTCAGAGAGAGACCACAACACTTACAAAACATGTCTTCTTCGTTTCTCTCCTCCGCTTCTTCTTTCTTTATCGTTCTTCTTTATATGAGTTCATGCAACGTGTCCAATGGAGCTCAACAAGCTACTTACATCGTTCACATGGAGAAATCTCAGATGCCCTCAAGCTTCGACCAACATTCTCTCTGGTACGAGTCCTCTCTCAGGTCCGTCTCAGAATCTGCTGAAACGCTCTACACTTACAACAATGCGATCCACGGATTCTCCACTCGGCTTACTCCCCAAGAAGCTGACTCGCTCATGACTCAACCAGGTGTCATCTCCGTTCTCCCAGAGCAACAGTACAAGTTACACACCACTCGGACCCCACTATTCCTTGGTCTCGAGTCTCTCGACGTACAAAACGCAGCCCTATTTTCCGGAACGGGCGCAGCAGCAGCCAGCGACATTGTCATCGGAGTTCTCGACACGGGTGTTTGGCCAGAGAGCAAAAGCTTCTCAGACGAAGGATACGGTCCTATTCCGTCTACATGGAAAGGCAAATGCGAGGCTGGACCTAACTTCCCAGCTTCCCTTTGTAACCGCAAACTAGTCGGAGCTAGATTCTTCGCTCGTGGTTACGAAGTAAAGAATGGACCAATCGACGAATCCAAAGAGTCAAAATCTCCAAGAGACAACGTCGGTCATGGAACACACACGTCATCAACCGCCGCGGGATCCGTCGTGGAAGGAGCAAATCTTCTAGGGTTCGCTAACGGGACTGCTCGTGGGATGGCTTCTCACGGGCGCGCGCGAGTGGCTCTCTACAAAGTGTGTTGGCATGGAGGGGTATGCCAAGACTCAGATATCTTATCTGCAATTGATAAAGCTATCGACGATAACGTGAACGTTTTGTCCATTTCTCTCGGCGGTGGACCAAATGATTATTATCAAGATAGTATTTCAGTTGCAACGTTTTCTGCAACGGAAAGAGGGATCTTCGTTTCCTGCTCGGCTGGCAACTCTGGTCCCAAGCCTTCTAATGTCTCGAATTCCGCTCCGTGGGTTACCACGGTTGGTGCTGGTACTATTGATCGTGAGTTTCCTGCGCTTGCGATTCTCGGGAACGGGAAGAACTATACTGGAGTTTCGTTGTTTAAAGGAGATGCTCTTCCGGCTAAATTGTTGCCGTTTGTTTACGCCGGAAATGCTGGTAACACTGCTTATGGGAAATTTTGTATCTTCGGAACACTTATTCCGGAGAAGGTAAAGGGAAAGATCGTGATGTGCGATGACGGAATGAATGTTCACGTTGAGAAAGGGTTGGTAGTGAAATCGGCGGGGGGGGACTCGGAATGATTCTCGCTACTTCAGTCAATGACGGAGAAATTCTAGCAGAGGCTCACTTCTTACCGGCTACCGTTGTGGGACAGAGAGCAGGTGACATTATCCGACACTACGTCCTGACCGATCCGAATCCAACGGCTACAGTTGTGATCCAAGGAACTGTGATTAACGTCCAGCCATCTCCCAAGGTTGCGAGTTTTAGCTCGCGAGGACCTAATTCGATCACGCCCAACATTCTTAAACCGGATTTGATCGCTCCGGGATTCAATATCCTCGCCGGGTGGACCGGAGCTCAGGGACCCACCGGACTTCCTTTTGATACGCGGCGCGTGGAATTCAACATCATATCAGGAACGTCCATGTCCTGCCCTCACGTCAGCGGTTTAGCGGCGATGCTGAAGTCTGTCCATCCTGAGTGGAGCCCGGCGGCGATTCGATCGGCTCTCATGACCACCGCTTACAAAACCTACAGCGACGGAAAACCTATTCTCGACGTTGCGACAGGCAATCCTTCAACGCCGTTCGTGCACGGTGCAGGACACGTGTCACCGATGAAGGCCGTCGACCCAGGACTTATCTACGATCTAACGACGGTGGATTATTTAGATTTACTCTGTGCAATGAATTACTCATCGTCGGAGATCAGAATCGTGTCGAGACGCAATTACACTTGCGATCCAAGCAAAACGTACTCTGTCGCTCATCTAAACTATCCGTCGTTCGCCGTTGTAGTCAACGGATCCGGCACGTACAAGTACACCCGGACGGTCACGAGCGTGGGAGGAGCTGGGTTATACTCGGTTAAAGTTGCCTCGGAAACAACTGCGTTCAACATTTCGGTTGAACCGGCGGTTTTGAAATTCGAAGAAGTCAACGAGAAGAAATCATATGCGGTAACGTTTACCGTAGAGTCGTCTAAGCCGTCTGGGTCTAACAGCTTTGGGAGCATCGAGTGGTCCGATGGGAAACACGTGGTGGCCAGTCCAGTGGCGATCAGCTGGACATCGAGTGGTCACAGATATTGCAGTGCCGTTTTCATGAGAATTCTGTTTAGCGTAAACGGCATGCTGTCTGTTTTGTGGGTAATTTTATCATGAGACTTGAATATTTATGAAAATAAATAAAATGGTTAAGAGTAAAGACTATATTAGCTGGCTAGTGTGTTATGGGCTGTGGACATCGCCTAACAATGTGATTACGACGATGCGTTCTAAAATATGAATCTAATAACATAAAGAAAAAAGGTTGCAAACAACTCTAAGATCTAATAGTAACCAACCTGCAAGGTTTCATTTCAAGAACGAAGAATAACAAAGTTCATCTATGTGAGGAAATAAGGAGAACTATCGAAATACTTATCTTCAAACAAACTATCAAAATGCATGGCTTCTGTTCAAACTTACCTCTGACCATTACACAAAATTGCTGATAAAAATCCAAAAGAAACGAAAAGGATAAAAATTCATGAATAGTAGCACTTAACTTAATTTTAAACCCTGATATATAATTTTTTTTTAAAAAAATTACTATAAAACAAGGACGTGAACAAGAGTCAAAAACCCATCGTGGCATTATCTCATAGATAGACCAATGCAATGGACCAACCTGCCAGCTTTTGATGTTGCTTTTTTTTTCTGGTTTACAAAAATATAAACTAAAACCTGAGTAATGTATCCCTGTAATTTTAACTATTTTGATGTGTTATATAGTTACTTCTGGCTCGATTTCATCTAGTAGTTTCGTTCAGAGAGAGAAAATGAGATCCAATTAAATTTGTCTTATATTCACTTAGTCTTACAGTTTTTTTTTTTTTTTGCTAAATTGTAAATGTCATTGCAATAATGAAGGTTTGATTACATGTTAATGCAACCACAATCTGCTTTTCAGCCATTCTGAAAGCCTAGAGGTGCAAAAAAGTTTTAAAAAACCCCTAAACCCCAAAGAGATTATGATCAAACTTAACCAAACTAATGGACGCTTAAACATAATACCAAACTAGAACAAAGACTAACAATTGATCTCCTCCTCCCTAGCACTTCTCGTATTACTGGAGCAACCAGAGACAACAAGAGTAAAGCCATAAGAGATGTATAGACAGGTCTCACCAAAGTGGCTCCAAGCAGGCATCAACGGCGACGGCTGGCTCCCATCCCGGAGCTCCGCTGGAGGAGGACGCTGACCAACAAAACTCAAGCTTGCTCGGTAAAAGCTAACATGTAGACCCAAGTTCGATGCCGTTTGAAGATGAAGCACATGTTTCGGTCAAGCGCAGCGGTCAATTTGGCCCCCTATCCGGCTACGCGACACAATGGGAACAGCAACGGACTCAGAACACACAAAAGCTAGAACCAGAGCTTAAGAGGATGGAATTGACGAACGGAAGAAGTGAATACTCCTTGAAAGCAGACGGCTAAGGATAGAAGAAGGTTACGCCCTGAAGCAAATGAAGTCGTAAGAGGGTCTTACAGTTTTTTATCAGAATTTTTTTTTATCAAACGTCTAAACCATCTTTATAGTCTCAAACAAGTCACAGAAAATATCAAAACGAACATAGGTAAATTTATGTTCACCGTCACGTATAAATTAACCATCTTTATAGTCTCAAACAAGTCACAGCCAGTATATCCAGTAAAGTAATCAATCAGCGTGACTCGATATATTATTTCATGCGGAACATAGGTAAACTTATGTGAACAGAAGTCTTTATTTATTTTTTTTTGTCTTTGAACAGGAGTCTATAAACATTAACATTTACGAAAAATATTAAAATAAATTAGAGAAAAGGTCAAACGAAAAACAAAAATGATCGCTTTCAAAGCAGGATAGTAGACAGAAGATTCTAAGAGCACCTCCAGTGAATTACAACAGTATACCACCAAATAATCTTCTAGCTAGAGTTATGAACTAAAAGGCTACATTCACTTACTCTTATAGTGATTTTTTATGTTCATTTTTTATTAAACCTAAAAACCCTGTTTATATTCTCAAACAAGTTATAGTTAAAAAGTCTTAATACTAAATAGAAATAGAGAATCTCAAGATAATAAACAGTAATAATCTGGAGAAATACTGAAATATAATAATCAGTGTAATTGGATATATTATTTCATGTTGAACATAGTGAGAAAGTGAGTGATGAATTGTATGAGTGAAAACCGATTGTATTCGACTTAACAAAACGGTTACACTTACAAGCTTATTTAAGGACCCAAGAGAAACAATCTAAAATCCTTATCTACACAGATGGAAAGAGGACTCTACTAAACATTCTGATAAGATTGGAGTAAAACGGTTTTGGAGAAAGAGAGCTTGTAGTACACCGTGCTGGTTTTGTCGTTCCTCCACTTTTCTCTTCTTTTTTTGACAGTTGGAGCAGAGGTGAAGACTCGTCTTGATGGGCCACCCTCGTCTTGGGCTATGATCTATAGGAAGGCCCAATATATTATAACTCTCATTCCCCCTCAAACTTATAAAGGTGTCTACACCAAGTGAGGTCCCTAGCTTAGTGAAGGTTCGCCTTGGTAATGATTTAGTGAAGACATCAGCTAGCTGTTGAGATAATGGTATGTGTCTAATCTCAATCAATCCCAAGGAAAATTGCTAATCCGTACCGAAGTGTTTAGACATGTTATAGAGAACTAGATTCGCACTAAGATAGACTGCAGAGAGGTTATCATACTTTCGTATTGTTGCCTCACCCTAAGGAATTCTAATGTCACGGAGAAGAGAGGAAATCCATGTGAGTTCTTGAGAAGCTGCACCAAGAGCTCTATGTTCGGCTTTAGTAGACGATCTAGACACAATAGGCTGTCTCTTTGCAAACCAAGACAGGAGATTTGGACCAAGTAGAACACAAACACCTGTTGTTGATCGCTTTGAATCTTAACAACTTGCCAAGTCACTATCACAATAAGAGGAGAGTAGCAGATGCGTGTCCTTCCTGATGTGAAAACCAAAGTTCAGTGTTCCGTTGACGTATCTTAAGATTATCTTCAGAAGGCCAAAGTAGAGAGTCTAGAGACTGTACGCAGATGCATCCTCTGACACACAAAATTCACATTATATTGGATGTCATGACACGTAATAGTTAGGTATTGTAGCTCACCAGCTAATGGAGTATCATTTGTTCTGTGCACTCACTGAGGCAAAGGTGTAGGCATCGAGTTGCAGTCTGTCATTGCTGCTTGATGTACAATTAATATCTTTAGCATATAATCTCTGATGTGAGAACATCACTTCTGAATGTGACTTGATTTCAATACCAAGGAAGTAATATGGCGATCCCAAGTCTTTCATTGAGAATATTTCATTCAGCTTCTATAGTAATTGTTGCAGCAGTTGACTACTACTACACATCAAGAGAATATCATCCACATAAAATAAAAGGAGCATAGTCTCTTTACCTCTGTGTTACGTGAAGAGAGATCGGATTTGCTACAAGAGAATCCAAAGTCTATCAAGAAATGGCTGAACGTGTTAAACCATGTTATATGGACTTGTTTATGTCCATATAGAGCTTTGGTTAACTTACATACGTAGTCTGGTTTTGTTTCATGAACAAATCTCGGTGGTGGGTACATATACCTTTGTTCCTTTGATTCTTCATGTAAAATTTATAAACAAATTGACTAGTAAAGGAAAAACGTATCCATTATATATTAAAAGAGAAGCATTATAATATTTGAGGTATGATACGTATCGTCATAAAAATGCTTCTTGAAAATCCTTAAAAATTATTTGGTTTATCTAAATATAAATTATAGTTTTTATTAAACTAACTATAAAATCTCTTATTAATCTATAAAGTTATTCACCATTCTTACTTTAAAAAATACCCTACAGAATATATCTAATGTGATTAAAATATTTGTAACATTTAATAATTTATCATTTGCTAATAATTTGTATACCCCATATCATTTTTGTTTAAATATTTGTTATTAAAATAAATTACACGATTACATTAATCATATAATAAAATTAAGATTGTTTCGTATTAGGTTGTATTTTGAATTTTTATTAAACGAGTATATATTACTAAACTGTTAAAAGTCTCACATAAACTTTTTTGATTGATTTAATTTTTTACTTGCGATACTAAGATACAAATGATTATAAAATTACATGATTAAAAATATTATTTAATATGTGTTTATATTAATATATACCAGGTAAAGAAACTCGTGCATTATCGCACGTGGACTTATTTTATAAAAATAAATATGCTATATTTTATAGAGTATTTTTTCACAAATACTCTCTATAATTATCTTTGAAAAATACATGTATTACAAAGTTACATTTCATGCAACTATATTACTTTAATGATAATACTAAAATCTATATTTTCTTTATAGGTTTGGTTGTAATAACATTAAGTATGTCAATACCAAATAAGATGTATGTTTATTATCTATTTAGCTAAGTTATTTAAAAATGAGTTGTGACCGAAAAGATGCAAACGTGTGGTGACTGAAGAGGTGCAAATAAATCGTTACCCAAAAGGGTGTAAACATTTTGTGGCCGAACAAGTGTGAACATTTTGTGACTGAAGAGGTGCGAATATTTCGTGTCTGAAGGGATGCAAACATTTCGTGTCCGAAAGAGTGCAAACATGATGTGTCTGAAGGGATGCGAACATGTCATATCCTAAGGAGTGCAAACGTTTTATTTCTGAAAAGGTGCGAACGTATCGTGTCTAAAGAGGTGTGAATGTATTATGAATAAAGAGGTGCGAATGTATTATCACCAAAAAGGTGCAATTGTACGTTACCGAAGAAATGCAAACGTGTTGTTACCGAAAATGTCATAATAATCTATATAAATAGTATTGACTTTCAGATTTAGTAAATATTTTAAAATAGTAGTTTTACCATTTATTTTGAATAAACACATACTAAAAGACAATTTACTGCCTAACGAAAAGACACAACTCTTAAAACTAATATATATTTTTAGAAAGACACTTATTGGGTATTTTAACATCTTTTTAAAAATCATTTTCTCTTGAATAATGAAAAGACACAACACTTATTATTAATAGATTTTTAAAAATGAAAATGATGAAAACACACAAACGTTTACTTTACAAATGAAAAGTCACAAAATTAAAGATGCAGATTTATTTAATATATTGATAACTTTTGAAAACAAATTTCAGTTTTATAACTAAAAGACACAATTTTTGACATATATGTGAAATGATGTATCTTTTCATTATAAAAAGATAAATAGTCATGAACACAATGTATATTAAACAGTTATGAACAAAAATATATAATAAATAGCCATGAAGAAAATTATAACAATAAAACAGTTATAAACGAAAAGGTATAATAAACAGTTGTGAATAAAATATAATGGAAATATATATCCCTTATAATAAATTTGGTTTTCTATAATGAATAATTATGAACAAAAGTATAATGAAAAGCAGTGATAAAAAAAATCACAAACAGTTATGAATAAAAAGGTATAATAAACAGTTGTGAAGAAAATATAATGAAAAGATATATCCCTTGAAATTAATTGAGATTGCTCTTATTAATATATATATATATATATATATATATATATCGTTTAAATTAAACTATATATCATATAAAAATACAAACATATATTTTGATATTTTCACAAAAAAAAGAAACTTGAGAAATTAATATTTTAGTTTTGAAATTTGCATTTAATTTTTATAAGCAATTGTAAATTACTAAAGTGATTAAACATGCCAAATTAAAAAAGTTTATCAATGGTTTAAAATTTTGTTATAAGAAGATGTTGATAATCATAAAACCATACGATTAGACATTTCATTTAATAAATAGCCTATACAAAATAATATATATATACATATATATATGTATATATATATATTAATATCATTTAAATTTAATTATATATCAGATACAATAAATAAAAATAATTATTTTGATTTATTACGATAAAATGATCGTTAATAAACAAGAGTGATAATTTGATTTATATGTTCGCGATAATTTAAATATATACGTAAAAACTAGTGATTTCTCAATAATTCAATATATGTTTGTTATTTAATTAGTTTATAATATGTAGAAAACAAAAAAAGAAGTAATAATACATAAATATAATTTGTATATAAAATGTTTATTCCGCGAAAGTCGCGAATCTTAACATAGTATTCATAATAAAATAAGACCATCAATGCATAGATTATGTACATATACTTTGGATTTTTACAACACTAGTTTTTATAATAATGTGATATTCAAATGAATAGATTAACCATATTTAAAAAGTAAAATAAAACAGATAAGAAAAAGAAGAAAATCTGTAATGACTGTGATATTTTCCATAAATTAAATATCAAAAACAACTGTCAATATCATGTAAATAGAAAATTTAGGATATGAATCTAAATAAAATGGTATTCATATCCAAGTGTGAAACATAACAATTTGAAAAGTAAGACTACTTATTTTGCTCACAAGAAAAAACAAATGAATTCTTTTGATTTATAATCTAGAACAATGATTATGTAAATAGACGAAATAATGATAATTGGAAAACATTATGGCTGCTTGATTCCATATAATTTTGACTGACTGGTTATTGGTTTAGGTTAACCGGGTTGCGGATATTAACCGGATATATGGTTGAACAGCATAGAGTTGTTGGAGGATCTACAGTTGTTGAAAGAAACTAAAACTTTGTGGTTCTATGTTTGTAGTCCAATCTTCACACATTTGGCTGGGAGGACATCAGTTTGGAAGGCATTGTCTCCAGAGGTTTGCAAGCTGCGTTTAATGTTGATCTAGAGGTGGATAAGTCCTTCCGTTCTAAGAGAACTTCGGACGCCATTTTCTTCCCTTCCAACTGAAGAAGGCAAAGAGAGAACACAAACCAGCTTTATCAGTATCATGTTTTTTTTTTCTCATTAGGGTTTCTCTTTGGTTGTCGTTGAAACATCTCTTTCTCTTCCTGAGTTGTTCCTGGACCGGTTCTTGCTCTCATTGTTCAGCTTTTAAGGGTTTTTTATTCAAATAGAAACACATTTGCAAGTTTTCAGTTAAATCATACCATCCTCATGATGGGATATGTTCATAAGTTGGATTTAGTATGCGTGCACGTCCCATTTGAAAGTTCTATTAAAAACAATCTATATTAGAAAAAAAAACAATATTATATTGATTTTTTAAACATTGTTACATAAGATTTTGATATTTGGTCGTACAAATAGGTTCTGGTAAACCACAAGCCTTTAAGAGCTGGTAAATATCCACGGATGGAGGTAACAATCGATTTCTTATGAATTCACACAAACACCATGGTTTTTGTTCTTTAAGTTTTCCGCAGCATTCAGCGGACGGTTGACTTCCGATTTGTCCTTTTGGTATGCATGGTTCAAGTTCTATCGCGTTGCATTCCGCTTTCTCTTCCAAGACTGCTTTGGTCGGAGCTAAAGCCGACACAAGGACTATCACAAATGCAATGCATACCACTCCTGTGAACTTCATGTTTTGTAAACTTAGCGACTTTCTCAAACTAATTCTAGTTATGATTATTTGTTTGAAGGATGTTTGAGATGTTGTTTTTGAGGTGATGATAGTTAATTAAGCTATTTATATAGATGGAGGATGGAATAATATTTGCAAGAGACTGACATTTTAGGTAGTGTATCTTGTCTTTGACTAATAAAAAGGTAATGTATCTTGTCTTTGACCAAAAAAAGTAGTGTATCTTGTCTTGTTTTTTTCTCGGGTCAACTTTTCATATATTAGATTAGGCCTTAAGCCCATGGTTTACAAATGGACTTAGACTAAACTCATTACAAATAACTTGAAACCCATAACAGCCCAACCCAAAAGATAAAAATAAGATCAAAGAAGTTCTGCCACGTTTATGGTCGTGTTTAAAGGGTTATGATAGGCCTTCCACGTGTCGTATAACGGGTGGGAGTTTTGAAGGTAGCTGGAGTAACAATCGCCATTTTGGAACAACGTTGTCGGTTCAGTGATTTCGGAAATCCACCTCCTCCCAAGATTCCACTTGCTAGCTCCTTTCTCATGACTAAAGCGAATCTAGATGAATCCATCACTAAATCACCATAGCTGATAAGCATACCAAATTTTTTAGAAGATTTATAGCAGATTTTTTGATGGAACGTTTTCATATTGGAAACTTCCATCTCAGCTAAACCTGAGATAAATCAACAAAACCAACTCAAAAAGCTTGATTTTTTTATCCTTCAAAGATACTTTGCATAGAGTCCATGAGCAAAACTTGATTCCTTGGTAAATAAAAAATCAATAGTAACCACGGTAAAATAGAGGAGTCTTAAACTCTATGGAGAATATGAAATCAATGAAGCATTGAGGAGAAGAGGAGATCTAAAGTTAATTTTACTAATTTCAAAAAACAAATTGGAGAATACTGAAGCATGAAGCACATATCCAATCTATTTTTGAATAAATCACAACAAAACTTGCTAAGCAAAGTATACATCCGACTGAGCGGAAGTCGAACTTGATCTATTGATCAAAGATTTTACTACAAACAAAAAGCAAAAGTTTCTGGCCCTCTGAAAGATTGAGATGTCATAAGAGGAAATAGAGAGATCTCTCTAGGAGAGGACAGAGACTTCCAAAGTGTCTTGTCTTTTTAATTATATGAGTTTCATATCTGGAAGTATTGTGAAAACTTTCCCAAATTAACTATAAAAACAGTCGTCAATGTTCTGTAAATAGAAAATTAAATTAAACATATGAAATCTAAATAAAGTGATAGTGTGAAACAAAACAAAAAGAAGGAGAGGTAATAACACTAATTTATCTACAAGGAAAAAAATGATTTGCTTTAATTTATATCTCTAACAACGATTATGTAAACAAAGGAAATTATTTAAACTTGAAAACATTAAACAACAGAAAATGGTTGATCATTCAATATAATTTTCCAATTACGGTTCTCAAAGACCGGATATCGGTTAAGCTTTACCGGGTTGATCAAACCGGAGGCCAATTGACTAGAGATTCAACTCCAGTGTCAAGGTGAGGTTGCGAGACATGGCGCCTCTCAAACATCTGGAGATGGAGAATCCAATCATCGACGCATGTTTCCGACATTTCTGCGCTTCCCATGGGATTCTCACAGGTTATTCGCGATTCGATTCTGTAAAGTTTGATCCTTTGCATTTAAAGTGTTCGACGAAATGCGTTTACTGAAAAGCTGGGCTCACTCTTTGCCTACAGTTGAAGATTTCCTTCTTCATGATCTCTATGAACTTGCTGCGTTCGCTGAACGACAAGCAAATGCCGATAGATTGAAGGAGGTTAGCTTACTTGATTTGAGTTTTGAGTTTTAACAAAGGTTATAACTCAAAGTGTTAACCTTTGGTTTGTTCAGGGTATCACTGTGATGCTTTCTTTGATAGAGGTTAAGTGTCGTCCATGGTTGAACGGTATGGAGTTGTTGGAGGATCTACAGCGTTATAAACATACTCTATCGAGTGGAGACAAAGGGTAAGGGACTCATCTTTTCATTAGAAGTTTGTAACTTTGTTTTGTTATCAATTAGAGACAGTGTTTGTGTACATGGCTTTTTTTATAAGGACGGACACATTACTTCAAGGTGGTTTACGTGAGGGTCAGCTGACAGAGCTTGTTGGACCATCTTCTTCTGGTAAAACACAAGTATGTATACTCGTACTTCTGTTCTGTTAGGACCTTTGTGCGTGAAGAACATTATTCACATATATGCCTACGAGTTGTGGAACTGTTCAATTCAAGTGTGTTCTCTTAGCTGCAAACCAAAAATGTAGAAATGAGAATGTTATCTTTGCTAAGCCCTTTTTGTGGTGTGTGGTTTCTTGTGAATGGAGTAGTTTTGTATGCAAGCTGCTTCGAGCGTGGTAGAGAAGCAAGAAGGCAGCGTCTTTTATGTAGACACGGGGAACTCTTTTTCTGCCCGACGCATTGCTCAATTTATCTGTGGCTGTTCGGATGCTGCTGCTGCTTTACGAAAGGTTTATTTGCCAGCAATTCGTTTCCTATGGTGGACCAGTAACCGATCATTAGTTCGTATTTTTTAAAAAATTTACTGACAAGAAACATATATGTGCAGAAAGTCTTGAGCAGGATATCATGTCACACGGTCTATGACATCTATACAATGTTTGATACGCTGCAAGGTCTAGAAGTTGCGTTGAAGTCTCAGGTATACAGCTAGCAAGAAGATGTGATTTCCTCATTGTTACTGTTTATATTCTTACTGTTATCTACATGTTTCAGGAGCAGATGAATGTAAATGAGTACAGGTTACGGTTGTTAGTCGTTGATTCAGTCTCTTCTCTTATCACCCCAATCCTCGGAGGCAGTGGCTCACAGGGTACATGTCCTTGTACGTCCATTTTTTATTATTTACCGATATGCTGAAGTGATGAGCTGGTGATTGTGAAAAATGACTAACAACTTTGTGTGTGCAGGACGGGCTTTAATGGTGGCACTTGGATATATGCTTAAGAAGCTAGCACATGAACATAACATTGCTGTACTGGTATTAATGAAGCCTCAGGGCATTGGATGTGTCATTATGCTTCAAAGTTAAAAAGCTTTTTTCATCTCTCGTTTTGCACTGAAGGTGACGAACCACACGGTGGGTGCTGGAGAAAGTGGTAAAACCAAACCGGCTCTTGGCGAAACATGGAAAAGCATCCCTCACGTGAGACTGATGCTATCACGTGACCACAGGAACAGCAACTGCACTATCTCCATCTTAAAACACACATCAATGGTATACTCACCTAACCAAGCAAATGCTCTGGTATCTCCAGCTTTCTCTGGCTAAACCTTACCGTATATGTGCGTATTTGTTTTCTTTACAGCCTTCTGTGAGGACCATGACTCGCAAGGACAACCAACAATGCTAATATCCCTTTCTTCTGGAGCAGTGAGTGAAGAAGAAGCTTGGATTTGCAAGAAACAGTGATAGATATGTAATGCTAAAATAGTAAAATGTAGTATTATTAACAAATGAATAACTTTCAAGATAGTTAACATAAGAATCAGAGATAATTAAACACTTAGAGTAAACATACAAATTCTAAAGTTCAAACTTTGGAATATTTTCTTGATCAAATTCAAGCTTTGGAATATAAAAAAAAAAAAACTAAATTTAATTTAATCTGATGTAAATCCTCCCTATGGGCCTCGTCAATATCATTTTAGTAGCCCGAATCATCTTGCACTTTTAA